>WSYH01003265.1:0-15000 GCA_036426205.1 Ascaphus truei
GGGGAGAGAAAGAGAGACATGGAGAGGTGGGAGACATATTGTGGGGAGGGGGAGAGAAAGTGAGACATGGACCGGTGGGAGACATATTGTGGGGAGGGGGAGAGAAAGAGAGACATGGAGAGGTGGGAGACATATTGTGGGGAGGGGCAGAGAGACTCTGGGGGAAGGTGAGAGAGAGAGACACTGGGGAGGTGAGAGAGAGACACTGGGGGAGGTGAGAGAGAGACACTGGGGGAAGGTGAGAGAGAGACACTGGGGGAAGGTGAGAGAGACACTGGGGGATGGTGACAGAGAGTGACACTGGGGGAAGGTGAGAGAGAGACACCGGGGGAGGTGAGAGACACTGGCTGGAGGGAGAGACACAATGGCTGGAGGGAGAGACATAATGGCTAAATGGAGGGATGAAGGTCAGGCAGAGATAGCAGAATTGAGGGGCTTGGGAGGAGGATGAGTTTTGGGGGGCTGAGGGTTATTCTTTGGGTCAGGGGGGTCACTTGGGAGGATTGATCAGCAGGGGAGATTCATCAGTACCCCCCTTGAGTTTAGTTATGGGGGTTCCTGATCCCTAGGCAACATTTAAAACGGGAATAAATAAATAATACATAAAACTGGTAGGTAGGAGTGGATGACACTGGGGAAAGTAAATGGGAGAAGGAAAAAAGGGGGACGGGAGAGGGAAGGAATGTAGCAAAGAAGTGGATGAATGCCCCCTCAAATGGATTGCCTTTGTGCACCAGAAAAAAACATATTACCAGATGCCAGCAAACAATAAAATAAACAGTGATCCAATATTAGTATACTGCCTGTGCGCACGCCTGCAGCCCAAGCAATTTGTGAACTTGGCTGCAGGAGATTGTAGACGCGTGACAGATGCGTCACAAAGCTGGTTCGCCCTCATTGGCTGAACCAGCTCACGTGCGCTGACATCATGTGATTTTGATTACATCAGGCAGGGGGGGCCCGAGAAATTTCATAGATGAAAAGGGGGCTCGGCATAAAAAGTTTGCTCACCCCTTCGCTATACAGTAGTATAGTTCTGCTGGTAGTGTATATACTGTAACTAGTAAAAACAACTTTTATTTTCTAGATTTTTTTATAGTATAGTGTACATACCGTAATGTACATTTATTTAAGCACTAAAAGCAAATTAATTTCATTACTGTACAGTAAGATACTGTACAGCACAGTGCATACGTCATGGAGTCGCTAGATATCTATTGTACAGTAGTACTGCTCTGTGTATCTACACTACAGTACTGTACTGTATATAGTAAAAACACAGTTTGTGCTACAGTATACTGTAGTATACTGTACAGAGACATTTTTATATACTTAAATGCATTTAGAACATTACATTACAGTATGTACTGGATTTTAAAGATTTTTTATAGTGTACTGTATGTCAAAGATTAACAGTATTTAGATATACTATATTTAAACTACATCAGTACTTTATTTTTTTATAGTACTATTTAAGCACTAAAAGCAACTCAATTTAATGATTGATATACTGTGTATGGTGCTGTACTATATGAAACCCAGTGATTCAGTGTGGCGCTAAAACACAGTGATAGTGATATTTAAATAATATTAAATAATAAATTGTGTAACTGAAAGAAACTCTCAACCTTCCAGGGAATATACACTGATTCCCTCACAAAACGTTTGAATCCAGGACAGGAAGGGAGCAGGATCGTCAGGAACACCCAGAAAAAAAACATACAATAACAAATCATAGTGTAGTACTTAAGGACAATTATGGGTCAGATTTCAGGAAGAACTTGGCTCTTACGGATCGCCTACTTACAAGAAGCAGGATAAAAAACAGCGTTTTTGTAAATAATAGTGATAATTATTCCTCGCCTAAGATAGCAGCATACAGCAGTTCACTGATGGTTGTAAACTGGATAGATGTAATCGCCGGGGCTTTCGCGCTCACAGAACAGCCACGCATTCATACAGAGAAAGAGAGGGAAACTAGTGTGTACCCAGGTAACACTAAAAATTTATAAAGAAGCATAGAAATGTGTACTCCACAATGCAACGTGTGAGCAAATCACATAAAGGTTTCTTGAATATCAGGGCAGCTACACGAAAGGCTTGGCAGTTGGAAATGTCCTCCACTCCACTCAGAAATCCCCTCCCGAGGGTTGCCCTCGTCCGGTAGATGGCGTCTTGACGTCACTTGGATCCAATGTGGGGAGCATATTGGGTGCGTGGATCTCATATCTTTCATGATCCATCGAAGGATTCGTTCCTGTTAAGACGTTCGCTGGTTTTTTGGTCTGATAGCCTGCTCACCCTCGAGGCAATGCTGCTGCGGCTCGGTGAGTTCACACCACCTGATCTTCAGTCCTTACCGGAAGGCGTCACGCCGAGGCCAGGAAGTGACGTCAACGCCAATCATTCCGGACGACCGACGAGGGGCATTTTGAGGGAGGTGGAGGAATTCCGCATGATATTCAAAGAAACCTTTATGTGAATGTGCTCACACGTTGCATTGTGAGTACACATTTCTATGCTTCTTTTATAAATTTTTAGTGTTACCTGGTACACACTATGTTTCCCTCTTTCTCTGTATGAATGCGGTTGCTGTTCTGTGAGAGCGAAAGCCCCGGCGATTACACTATCCAGTTTACAACCATCAGTGACTGCTGTATGCTGCTATCTTAGGCGGAGGAATATATTATTCAACTTTATTTACAAAAACGCTGTTTTTATCCTGCTTCTTGTAAGTAGGCGATCCGTAAGAGCCAAGTTCTTCCTGAAATCTGACCCATAATTGTCCTTAAGTACTACACTATGATTTGTTATTGTATGTTTTTTTCTGGGTGTTCCTGACGATCCTGCTCCCTTCCTGTCCTGGTGCTGTACTATATGTCATTTATTTATATATATTTAAATGCCTTTACAACTTTATGTACAGAACAGTGTAGTACTGTACCTGTACTACTGTAAGTGTGTAAACACTAAAACATGAACACACCAAAAAAATGAAATGTAACAAATTAAAATTTTTATTTTTCAGGATAACAAAGGAAAAATGCATAAAACAAACATACAAAGTCGCCTCTTCTTCCAAATTTACAATCTTGTCATTTTCTTCTTCTCAATGGATGGTGCTTCTTGGCCATCTTGGTCTGTAAAGAAAGAGATAATATTATATATTTACAATCACACCGAAAATTATTCAATCCAGATTTTTGGGGGGTTTGTGGGAAAAGGGCATGACATCGGGAACAGTACATTATGACTACAGTGCCTTGTATCTTCTGCTTGGGGGGGGGGAGTTAGAGGAGAGAAAGCATGCTAGAGATATACAGTAGAGATATATAGTGTGGAAAGTGGTGCCCAAAAAAGCACACCTTGATAAAGTGCTCCGGCATGAAACACGTAGGTGCGTTCATTTAGTCCTATTGTTGCTGAGCCCACAATAAATTGATCTGCTTATTTGGAGATTGCCTTGGATTTTTTTCATTTTTGTCAAGTTTGGCTGTCGTTTGGCTGTGCTCTGCCACACACCACATCTCTGCACTTTACAGTAGGACTAGAGGTTTTAAAGTACGATAAAGGTTTTTGGGGGGTTTGTCGGAAAAGAGCATGACATGGGGAACAGTACATTATGACTACAGTGCCTTGTATCTTCTGCTTTTGGGGGGGTGGGGGAGACAAAGCATGCGTGACATGGGCTACAGCACTTTACAATAGGACTAGAGGTTTAGAGTACCTTCGATTTTGGGGGGGTTTGTGGGGAAGGGACATGGCACGCATAGATTTGAGCACTGTGTCTTAAATGGCTGTTTCGCGTGCTGGGTATCCTCCACCAAGGGGGGGGGAGGGGTTCCGGCACGTTGTCTTTGCCCAGCTCCAGACATGCAAAATAGAAAATAAACATTAAACAATTAAATAATTTTAAAAAAATCAACTGTTTTTTTTTAAGATTGAAAACATTGGTGGCGTATCTTTATGTGTAAATAAATTTATAAGTAGTAGTCATCAAACAAGTCGATGGACCTCCAGGGAAGAACCCTTCTTTACCTAAAAAGTCTATTGATGCCGTCTCTCACGGTTTTCATAAGAAGAATGGTAGCTTTAAAATTGCACTTCACTTCCTCCATAATTGTTCTCCTTAAATTTGCTGGAAGAGCCTTCTTGTATTTATTCTTTATTGCCTTCATAATTGACATTTTGGGTCCACTCGCAGTACAGCTCAAAACTGACGTGGTGTTTAAAGATGAACTAGGCATATTTCTGAGGTAGACCAGCAGATCTGATCTTGTATTTCTCCTGGACGCTCTGGGGCAGGGGTCTCAGGGTGATGTCTGGGAGCTTTGCAATCCTGGGTGCTGGAGCGGGTGTGCTTTTGGCAGCAGGCAGGGGTAGATGGTCGGGGAGGATGCTTTCCTCCTGTCGTGGCCTAGCATTTACTGGGGTTGTCATCTCCTCCAACAGACGGTGTAAGAGATGTGTGCAGAGGTATGCAATGGAGACCGTTTTTAAGGTGAAATTAAAATAAGGCTTTATTGCGCCTGTCCCTTTTTTTAACACAGCAAAACATATGAAAACAACAAACACCTATCCCTGTTTAAGGGCTAACTTAATTCCCCAGTCCCTTTCTCCAGGGCTGGAGAGATAATCCCATTACCACCTATTCCCCAAAGTCTCAAGAGATACCTTAAAGCAGGTGGCCCTTCATGTCAGTCTCTGGTAGGTACCTGGGTCCCCTGTGTTCAGGAATATAGGTCTTTGAGTGTCTTGATCTCAGCAGAGCCTTTCTGCTCAAGACCTCTTTCCTCTTGTCAGCACCCTTGTGTACTGAGGAAAATCTCCCTTCCTGTCTCTGAGGCAGGCTTTTTTGACACCTGTAATCTGCCAGGTGGTGTTGGTTAATTGTCTACCAGCAGTTAACCACCACACTGCTGGATTAGAGGCACATTTCTGAACAGGAATAAGTACCCTGGTACATACCTCCTCTGTTTGTGGGAAGCTCGGGCTTGCCCCGGCCAAAGCCCATCCTTCCACTCTCATTCGAGATATCTCAGTGACTTGAATGAGAGTGGATGGAGGAGGAGAACCCTCAGTCCCGCTGGGATTGGAGCCCTTCCTCAAGTTTAGTAGTGTCTCCTCCAGAAGTTGCTTGAGATCAGCAGTCCTCAGTCGCTCAAGGAGAACTTTTTCCAAGTACAGTCTTTCTACTGACTACGTGGTCATGAGCTTACCCCTGTGTCGGGCGCTCCTCTTTTTGTAGGCAGACTTTATGGCGACAGTCGCAGAGCGTTTATGCAAATCGCTTTCTCTCGTCACCTTTCCCATGTACTCCACTTTAGCACCAAATCTCCATTTCATGGTATCACAAGAGCACCCAAGAACAGCCACCTGAGCCCTCAGTTCTTGAAGCTGTCTTCCTGCACTTTCCCCATTCAATGTAGTCACCAGTTCGGCTTCTTTGGGATTGAGTTGCGATTCCAGCTCCATTTCCAGGGAATGTCCTATCTTTTCAGCTTCCTCAGCTAAGGATTCTCCTGGCTTTGTGTCACGCTGTGCTCACCACAATCAGGACGAGACCCCGGTACTGAGATGGGAGTAGTAACAACACCAGCCACAGGCACAGGGACCATGTCCGGAATGTAGGTTTGTCTTGACAGCAGGGTCAGGGATATATATATATATCAGAGTTATCTTTATACTTGCAGAGTTCAACATAGGAGATATCCGGAGCATAGAAGGTACTTTTGCCGATGTCAGGGTTGGAAAGTGGAGAGTGGTCGAGGTGCAATGCCGAGTTCAGGATTAGAGAGGAGCGAGGAGTCAGAGGTTGCCAAGATCAGGAGCCAGAGGTTGGAGTAGTCAAAGCAAGCCGGTTCTGTACACAGAAGATCAAAAACTAGAACAAAGCAACAGGACAGGGACAAGGCAGGAACAGCAAGGGTAAACACAGAGTAACATGAATCTATGCTCAGCCAATGTGCCTATAACATTGGTGAGCATCTATAGGCTGGATCAGCCAGCCCCCATGGGGGGTGGAGCGGGGTTGCGGCCTCTCTGGTAGCTGTGATAGGTCCAGGGCTCAACGAGCGGGTGTGGCTGTTAGTGCAGCTAAAGAATGCATCTATGAGCAGGTGCAGCTGTTAGTACAGCTAATGAAACTTGACACGTGGCTTAGGGGCGTGGTGCACGTGTCACATGCAAGCTCTGCGCGCAGTCAGTGTGCGTCATGATCCGGGGGCGGAGCCAGAGTCCGCGGCATCGGATGACGCCATTTTTGCGCGCGTGCATGCTGCGCGCGTCTGGTAAGGAATGTGGTCCATACACACCCCGCACGTGCGTGGTGGTGCTCGAGAGGATGCGCGGAGCGGCTGAACTTCGGTAATCCTTACAGTACCCCCCCTTCAGAGGAGACCTCTGGGCGAACCCTGCGAGGCTTCAGGGGGTGTTTCAGGTGAAACTCTTTGATGAGCTCGGGTGCGTGGACTTGCTGGTGTGGAATCCAGGATCGTTCCTCAGGACCATATCCTCTCCAGTGAATGAGATACTGGATAGTCCCTTTAGACAGCCTGGAGTCTAGGATGGCCTGAACTTCGTACTCCTGCTGGCCCTGTACGATTAGAAGACCAGGTGGTGTAGGAGATGGATCAGGGAAGCGGAGGCTGCGGTATGCAGGTTTCAGTAGTGAAATATGGAACACGGATGGAATCCTCATTGAAGAGGGGAGTTGCAGGTGGTATGCCACCGGATTGATTTTTTCCAAGATTTTGAATGGACCCAAGAATTTTGGGGCCAGTTTGAGTGTTGGGACTCTTAGGCGTATGTTCCGTGAGGACAGCCATACTTTGTCTCCCGGTCTCAGCTCTGGAGTTTCGCAACGGTAGCGGTATGCCTGGGTCTTCTGTCTGGCGGAAGCCTTTTTTAGGTTTCTCTGGATCTTGGTCCATGATTTTTGCAGTCCTTGGATCCGGTCGTCCACTGCAGGAACCCCAGAAGGCGGAGAAGAGTTGAGCAGTCGTGCCGGATGAAAACCGTAATTTACATAGAAGGGTGAGACCTGTGTGGATTCATTCCTCAGGGAATTATGGACGAACTTTGCCCATGGGAGAAGGTCTGCCCAGTCGTCCTGAGTGTCCGCGATGAAGCAGCGCAGGTACTGCTCCAAGGACTGATTGGTCCTGTCTGTCCGTTTGTCTGCGGGTGGTACCCGGAAGAAAAATGCAGGGAGATGTCCAATTTCTTTGTGAAGGCCAGCCAGAATCTCGAGACGAACTGGGACCCTCTGTCTGATACGATGGTCGTGGGAGTTCCGTGGAGACGGAAGATCTCCTTACAGAATATGTCTGCTAGTGTGGGAGAGTTCGGTAGGCCTTTAAGTGGAATAAAATGTGCCTGTTTCGAGAAGCGATCTATGACTACAAGTACAGTGTTCATACCTCTGGATCTTGGCAGCTCTACTATGAAATCCATAGATAGGTTCCTCCAGGGACAGTCTGGGATGGGTAGAGGATTCAAGAGCCCTTGCGGTTTGCTGCGGGGTACCTTATTCCTTGCACATGTGGTGCATGCCTTAGTGAATTCCTTTATGTCGCCTTGCATGCCAGGCCACCAGAATGTCCGTGTGATTAAGTCTGCGGTTCTTTTGGTACCAGGATGACCGGCGGTTTTTGATGAGTGTCCCCATTCCAAGATCTTTTTGCGGAAGGGAAGTGCTGCGAAGAGGCATCCATCCGGGGCCTCTAGACCCTCCGGAATGTTAGTTTGGTCCCGCAGGATGTCATCCATTATGTCAAATGTGTTGGCGGAGATGATGAACCTGGCAGACAGGATGGTTTCTGATTTGGCTTCGGTTTTATTCTCTGTTACGAACTGGCGGGAAAGGGCGTCTGCCTTTACATTCTTGGAACCGGGTATGAATGATATAATGTAATTAAAACGAGAGAAGAATAGGGACCAGCGGGCTTGACGGGCTCCAAGTCGTTGAGCGCTTTCCAAGTAGATGAGGCTCTTGTGGTCGGTGAGGATTGTAATGGGACTCTCTGTCCCTTCCAGTAGATGTCTCCACTCTTCTCCACTCTTCTAAGGCTAGTTTGATGGCTAGTAGTTCTCTATTGCCCACATCGTAGTTTTGCTGTGCCACTGAGAATTTTTTTTTGAAGACGGTGATACTCTCTGTGACAAAATGGCACCGGCTCCGATGTCTGATGCGTCCACCTCCATTGTGAAAGGTAGTCTGCGATTGGATCAGTATGGGTGCAGAGATGAAAGATTTCTTTAAGGTGTTGAAGGACTGGATAGCTGCAGGTGGCCAGGACACAACATCAGCTCCTTTCTTTGTGAGAGCCGTGATGGGTGCGACAATGGAAGAGAATTTGTGTATAAACTTTCTGTAGTAATTAGCAAAGCCTAGGAACCTCTGGATGCCCTTGAGGGATGTGGGAAGCGACCAGTCCATGACGGCCTTCAGTTTGGAGGGATCCATGGAGAACCCCGAATCGGATATGATGTATCCTAGAAAGGTAATGGATTTTTGATGGAAGTTGCATTTTTCCAGTTTGGCGTAGAGGTGGTGCTGACGAAGGCGTAGAAGTACCTGTTTGACTTGGTTAATATGCTCTGAGATGGTCTTGGAAAAAATTTAAATGTCGTCCAGGTAAACGATGACGAATCTGTTCAGCAGATCTCTGAATATTTTATTTACAAAGTCTTGGAAGACCTCTGGAGCATTGCACAGGCCGAACGGCATGACCAGGTATTCGTAGTGGCCGTCCCTTGTGTTGAATGCCGTTTTCCACTCGTCTCCTTGACGGATCCTTTCTAGGTTATAGGCACCACGGAGGTCCAATTTGGTGAATATGGTGGATCCCTGTAGACGGTCGAACAGCTCTGATATCAATGGTAGTGGGTAGTGGTTTTTAATGGTGATCTTGTTTAGTTCTCGGTAGTCGATGCAGGGTCTTAGAGTACCATCTTTCTTTTTGACAAAAAAAAATTCAGCCCCTGCCGGTGACGAGGATTTCCTGATGAACCCTTTTTGGAGGTTCTCCTAGATGTATTGGGACATAGCTTTCGTCTCCGGGAGGGAAAGAGGGTCAGAGCGCCCTCTAGGCAGAGTAGAACCAGGCACGAGATCTATAGGACAATCGAAGAATCGATGGGGGGTAGTACCTCTGACCTGGCTTTGTCGAATACGTCTCTGAATTCAGTGTATTCTTCTGGATAAACGTCTTGTGGCTCCTCTGGGGTCTTCATGCTGCAGATCTTTTGAGGTGGAACTGCGCATGTTGTGGAGCATTGTTGGTTCCAAGAGATGGGTCTTTGCTTGGCCCAGTTAATGAGTGGGTTGTGGCGTTGTAGCCAAGGAAGGCCCAGGATGATCTCGACGGATGGTGAGTGGATCACGTCTAAGATGATGTTCTCCCTGTGGATCTGTTCGCATACCAGGGAGATTTCCGCGGTCTGTAGGATGATGAAGGCCGGCTGCAGGGGACGTCCATCAATGGCCTCCAATCTCACTGGGGTTTTTCTCTTTTCTAATGGGATGTTGTTCCTTTTGGCGAATTCTTGTCAATGAAGTTTCCACCGGAACCAGAGTCGATGAAGGCGAATGCGCTCACCGCGAGGCCCGGAACCTGAAGGGATACCGGAATCAGGATTCTGTTGGGTGGCCATTTTAATTTCCCAGACTCAGTACCTTGCGTCGGTCACCATCTGTAAAAGTTCCCCTGCTTCAGCACAGTCTTGCATCAATTTTCACACTTTTCTGCATATACTCCATTCCCAGCTGGTAGTCCTATGCGGTGTGGCAGCCTTTACTTCCAGAATCAGTACCGCTCGTGGGTCACCATCTGTATTCACTGCTTCAGCACAATTTTTTTTTAAAAAGAAAACAATAAAAAAAGCCTAGCTCCTCTGGAGCGCTAACTCACTTCTTGAACCCTGACTACAGCTGGAAGGCAAAGCCCATTTATCAGTAACCATATCACACATTATTGTGATAGGTAAGTAAGGTTTACCTGCTTCAGCAGTCTCTCTCTCTCCTCTTGGGATTGGGGAAAAGAGTCCATCTGTGGTTTTGTGGCTTTCTTCAGTGCAGGCAGATTTCCTGCCTGGATGTGTATCCCTTTAATTCTGGTCCCTGCTGCATGTGATTCTTTGCTTTGTTGCTCAGGCTGTTTGCAGGAACTATATGCTGGAAAATAAGCACAACATTTTTCACAGGCAGTGCAGTTTTTCTACCTGGATGTGTTTCTTTGGTTTTGTTGCTCAGACTGTTTGCAGGACCTATGCAGGCAAAAGCACAACATTTTTCACAGGCAATCTCCGGGGCCCCTTTGAACTTCAAGGGCCACCTCTCATCCCAACTTCTGACACCATATGTAAGAGATGTGTGCAGAGGTATGCAATGGAGACCGTTTTTAAGGTGAAATTGAAATAAGGCTTTATTGCGCCTGTCCCTTTTTTTAAGACAGCAAAACATATGAAAACAACATACGCCTATCCCTGTTTAAGGGCTAACTTAATTCCCCAGTCCCTTTCTCTGGTGGGATAATCCCATTACCACCCTATTCCCCAAAGTCTCAAGAGATACCTTAAAGCAGGTGGCCCTTCATGTCAGTCTCTGGTAGGTTTCTGGGTCCCCTGTGTCCAGGAATATAGGTCTTTGGGTGTCTTGATCTCAGCAGAGCCTTTCTGCTCAAGACCTCTTTCCTCTTGTCAGCACCCTTGTGTAATGAGGAAAATCTCCCTTCCTGTCTCTGAGGCAGGCTTTTTTGACACCCGTAATCAGCCAGGGGGTGTTGGTTAATTGTCTACCAGCAGTTAACCACTACACTGCTGGATTAGAGGCACATTTCTGAACAGGGATAAGTTCCCTGTTACAGACGGGTATACCGGTAATCAGGCAGGCCATGTAGCAAGGATTGCTGCTCACCAGGTTTTCAGTCACGGTCAGCCCGTTATTGCAATTGTATTGGGAAGGCTTTTTGGGTACCTGTACCCTGCAGGGTCAGGAAGTACGTACTGTACGACTCTTAAATGGATGAAATCCAACCTTTCTTCTTTTGCAGTCGCCATGAGCAAACATATTGGTAAAAGATGGGTGCACAAACCAATATCCTCTTGTACAGGTATCTCCCAGAGGAGGGGCTGTGAGAAAAAAAGCAATCATCATTAGTTAATATTTGCTTTACCGAATGCTTCCAGGCATGTTGGTTTGGTGAAAATTTGAAAAATTCATATTTTTCAATTAGATAGTCGTAAATCTCTGCTAAAGTCGCCTTCATATCTGTTCCAGCATTAATTGCAGAAAATATGAGAAATGCGCAACTACATTGTGGTTTGGTACAAGGACTTGACATGACTTGACTTGACATGATGTCCATTCAGCAATTGCAGGGATAGCAATGCAGAATAATAGGACAAGCATTGTGTATACTGTGGAGATTTAAATTATGAAAAGCCTAAATTTGATAACGTCTTCAGCGTGCAAGGTCAATTTACAATGGATGACTGTTGTGGCCACTCTTTTTATCTAGTTTTTAAACACCTGCAAATTGACTAAACACAACTCACTGGTTGTCCTGTGCAAAGGGATTCACTTTTGCCATCTGGAGGAAACACGCAGAACTGCACCCAAACACATCACAATCACAGAAAATCATGCGTGTGATTAACAGCCTTCATGGAAGATTAATGAGCGAATGCCGTGTGGAATACAGCAGACTTTACAAAAATGGCGCTGAGAAATGATCGAATAGTGTTCGCTGCATCTGTATGTTGTGCGGGAAGAAACAGGACAAGGTATGAATATAAGTAGAGAAGCATAGGTGAGAAGTCAAATGTGACACCGCAAGCTTGTCAGACATGGAAAATTATTATGCTACCCACTGTAATTTTACAGGGAGGAATTGAACTTGTTTTTGGTGGAAGAGTCATAGAGCTATGCTTTAAACGATTTGTAATATTTAAAAAAAACGAGAACACTTTGGGAAACGTGTGGGATTTCAGGATACAATGATGTTCTCATTCTGGATTAAGAACACAAAAACAGCAGTGATGCTCTGTACCTTCCTGCACTTACATGATGGAGTTTCCTGAGTGGGTTATACTCAGGAAAGATGCAGTCCTATTTACTGGAATTCAAATAACTCAAGTCGTGCCTTTCCCCCCAATAGCTTAAAGTAGCAGTCCAAGCTGCGTTGTTTTTTTATTGAATTTTTCCCCCTTTATTATGTGCATCAATACAATCCACACAATGATAAGTAATTAGCTAAATTACCGACCGATCGGCGAAGATTCAGCTCGGGGGTTCACTAAATGGCTGCAGAAGAGGATCGAAGATGTAAAGTTCTGTGGGCAAGATCATGTGACCAGGCAGTCACTAGATACAATTGGTGCACTGCTAGAGAGAAGGCATGGCTCAAAAAGCAGTGTGCCAGAGCCTGTTTCAGAAGAGGAAGGCGATGTCATTTTGTAAATGATTGCTATAGAAACAAAAAATGTAATTCAGAGTTGTTAAAAAAAAATTATGCTACAAGGTATTTTCTCATAGTACAGAACTGATTTATAAAAACAAAACACACATGTAGGATATTGCTTGGTCTGCAGCTTTAATAGTTTAAGGTATGCCAAATGGCTTTCCAAATGTACACAACAACCAATAGCAAAACAACAACTACAGAATCTAATATACATATTGCGTCCTGGGCAGTTCGTGGTGTTTGAATGCTCTAGTCGTCTAGTGATGTCAATGTTTTTGTGGTTAGATCAGCACTGAACTATAAAGGAGTTCTTTAGAAATTTGCAGCAATGGCAATTTTCAATACGCTGCGGGAAAAAATCTCAGAAATAGTTTAGGATTTCACAATGAAGTATGTGAGGAGGATAAAAAAAGTGAAGGCACCCTGAATGAATTGTTTTGGCTCAAAAAAGTGGAACAACGCAGATACTGCGCATGTGAAAATACTTAAATACCAAGTTTTAAGTAACATGTTGTGGCTTTTGGTGTAAATAATTTCCCTCTATAGATGAATAGAATAGATTCACTGCTATACTCAGCCACATCTGCACCATAAGTGTGTGTACCACACACACATATTCCTCCTGTTCTGGGATTTGTAGACCTGATTAATTATGAATAAGCATCACAATGAGTAGCAAACACAGCCAATGATTATTTGTGTTGAAAACTAATAGCTAAATTGTGCACCAAATATGCAAACTCAAAATAGGTATCTAAAATAGAGGTAATAAGCCAAATCTGCAAAAAAATAATAGAACTGGGCGGATATAAAATATATATATATATATTATATATATATAATAAATAATATATATATAATATTATTATAAGTATATATATATATATATATATATATATTGTTATATCAATGGAAATATTACTGTATGCTCATTTGCCTGTCTTAGACAGGTCGTCTGTGGGTGGGTTTACTGGCTATGCCTCTTAAAGCTGCAGTTCAGTTTTTTTTTTTTTAATTTATTTTTTACTTCAATAGTTTCATGTGGGCAATCTCTAATTACCTAAAGAACTGCATAGCTGCCGGTCAATTCGTTCTCCGTCTATTGATCGGCAAAGTTTGGCGACATCTTAAATATGGGGAGTGTAAATCGTTGCTATAGGAACAAGCATGCTTGTTAAAATAGAATACAAGAAAATTGGTCTTTCAAAGTTGTTGTTTTTTAAAACAGAAAATGCTAAAAGTATTTTTTCTTACTACAGAACTGATTTATTAAAAAAAACACACATGCAGGATATTGACTGAATTGCAGCTATAACCCAGGCTGTGCTCAAAGCTGTGAAATGCAGCAAGCATAAGCTTTAGGGGTCCATGTTATATGGTTTTGAAGCAAAAGGTGGCACTGTGTAGTCATTTCCATGTCATTTCCCAGAATCCCTTGCTGCAGTGGAAGCACTGTGTGCTGGGTGAAATTGGTGAAAGGCAGGGTTGCAGATCTGTCTAAGACATGCAAATGCGCATACAGTAATATTTCCACTGCTCTAGCTTTACTGTGGAGGGTTTTTGTAACTTGTTAACCACCATAACATATATAATATATATAAATATATATATATATATATATATACACTACCGACACACTTTATTAAAGTGTGGCCGGGTACCGCAAGCGGAGATTTCCGCTTGCTAGTGGCGCCCCTCGGCGTGCGCGGTCATAGACGCGCGGTCACGCGTCTCGGGAGCTGTGCGCCCCTGCACGCGGCTCCAGGGGCTCCCCGAGGGAGCCCTGGTGTCCCGTGATCGCGGGACAGCGGGCAGGGGGTTCAGGGGGACCCGGCGAACCGGCAGCGGTAGGGAGGCGCCCCGATCGGAGGGCGCTCTTCGCTGCTTCGGACGCCGCCCGTCACTCTCGGGCGCGCGCCAGGCTACTGCTGCGGCCAAGAACGGGCAAATGCTCGAATAAACTTGGCCGCAGCAGTATATATTTGGCGAACATTTCTCTGACTCTGGCCATAAGATGAACGATCTGAGGGTTGCCATACTCAAAGGTAATCTTAAAACACTGAAAGAGAGACGGTTGCATGAATACAAATTTATGCAACTGTTCGGGACACTTAGCAGTGGCCTAAACAGAGATCGAAATTTTATGAGTCATTACTGACACTAGTGAACTCTCGTCCCATGAGCGCTAAAGGCCATGTATGTACATACTGTGCTATATGTATGCACACACAGCTGTCTCTCACACAACTAATACTCCTTGTTTTTCCATCCCTATACACCAATAGGGACCACTTAGTATCCACACACACTTTTAGTTGTGCTACAAAATCTCACATTTCCACACCCACCCACACCATTTATATCCACTCCCACTCCACACACACCTTGTGTAAAGCACTGTATATACTGTGGGCTCTCCATTCATTTTTATTCACACTGATACACATACACACTCTTTCTTCACTTGCTTTCAGTAACTTTTGACACCTCTAGCCATAAAACACATCCACACCGGGGGAAGGAACAGCACAGA
>WSYH01003265.1:17500-70235 GCA_036426205.1 Ascaphus truei
AGCCTTGGGTCCGCTGTGTGAACAATTGTGCGCCCGTTACTCTGTCGCCTCAGGTTCCATACACTCCACTGCTGATGAGGGTAAGTAAATGTAGTTAGGCGATCCAGCAGTAATGAATTGCTACAATGTAGCTGTGTGAGCTGTATAAAACATCCGAAAACTTGGTACACTGATGCCATCCATGCAGGAGGAAAAGAAGTAACCAATTGTGCAACTGTGTGATTTGTCAGTGCTACCTTACTGTATGATATTTACATCGTATCTAACCTCTAACCTGGTATGAGGCCATCCATGCAGTAGGAGGAAAAGAAGGTGGTGACTGCTCTTATCACACAGTCCATATGCTGCACTCCACTCTTTTTATGTGGAATATTGTTGGTTACTATCTGTTTCTCGCATTGATTGGAATTCTGACTGTATCTGCAAAGAAATGGAATTAATCCGATATCTATTGGGTTAATGGAAGAACTCAAAACCCTGTACCCCACCATTGGTGACTCAGTATATGTAATATGAGTCACATGCATTGTGGAATCTGTTGCTCTGACATTGACTTTATGAAAATCTTTTTGTACAGGTAGTCCTCGCTATCCAACGTTTCACTTTACAACGAATGGCATATCCAAAGCTTTACAATGCAACCCTGTGGGTCGTTTTTCGACGCCTGAATGCGTTATCCAACGCTCATTGTCACTGATTAACATGGGACTCACTTTACAACGGTTTCACTATCCAACATTACTTCCAGAACGGATTCCATTGGATAACCGAGGACTGTCTGTACTCTACAAACTCTGAGGATTCAACTCCCTTCACATAATATAATTAATTCTGGCTATATTTATTGCCTAAATGCCGGTTGATTATGTATTCGATCCTGAATTTGCTTCAGTTGTCTGTGAGACATTAGGAGAGGCACCTCCACAGCTGTTCAATTCCATGCTGTTTAACTATTGGCTACACATCACAGAGGAGGCATGCTAAATACCACGTACATGCCGTCATCTCACCAAGTCCCCTGAAGAAGCATTTTTTGCGATTAGGCGCTTAAGTAGTGGCTCAGTATCAATTTCACCGTCTTTGAAGTGGGTGAACCCAATTCGAATCCCAGTGCCAGCTCTTTGTGACCTTGGGCAAGTCACTCAAATCTCCCTGTACCGCAGGCACCAAAATGAGTAGATCAAAAGCTCTAGAAGCCAGGAACTGATTGTGCCTGTCAAATTCCATGTGTTGGGCATATATATCATATATATTATTTGGAAAAGGAAGTAGGATCTTTTCCTCAAATGCACATAAAATGTGTACATTAACTGAAAATGAAAAATATGTAAAAAGATGTATATGTCAACAAAATCTCTGTTTATGTGATGATTATAAAATACAGATAGATTTAGCAACTTTCATTGACAATTAGTCCCTCACGCCCTGTAAGGCAGTGTATGAATTCAATATATTTACCTTTGTAACAATTTATGGAATCTATCACCCCCTCTGGCATCTGAGGCTACCACTTCAAGCCCTGTAATTTTAGGATGGCTTTGGTGCAATATTTGCAATTTCAGAACTACGGTACCAATTCCATAAAGCTTTAAATTAGAAGTAAAAAAGCAGGTGTGGATCTAAATGCCCTGAAAATGTGCAGTCATGCGTATCAGAGAATCAATAACAGATTATGAAAAATAACCCATTAATTGGCAAATTTGACTGAAAGTGCAAAATTCACACATGTATGTAACATAATGTAGAATGAATGGCATTTACTGAGTATTGGGTAGAAAATAACTAACAGACAACGTGCTTTGTGTCACAAATTCCACAAATTATGTTCCAATCTGCCTGAGCCACAGTCAATGACCTACTGTACCTACATTACAAATGTAACAAAAGTGGGAATTATTTGCATTGAAGTGGTAAAAGATACAGTATCAGTGTATTGTCATTTCATTGTAGAACACAGCCGTGGTCTACATTAGATACATATTAACCCTTTAATCACAGAGAGGTCCTTATACCCGGTATCTGCTTGCATGTCAGAAATCGAGCTAAACACAGACATCTATCTTCTCTCTTGTTCAACAAGCAACTTGTCATGTACTGTAGCTATCAATGTTTCAGGATTACTTGGTATTCATATTACACTTGTATCAGTGGATCAGGAAACAAGATAGTATCTTTTGAAGTAGCCTAATTAGGATACTTTCAAAGCTCTTTAATTTCACAAGACTAGGAAAACCTTTACAAAATGATTATTTCACGTATTAGACAAAAAATATTAGGCAATTTACCATGGAATCAACTGCTTTGGAAATAATGTATTATTCATAAAGTGAAAATTGTACTTGTTTGGGAAACATGAAATTGCATTTTCTACAAGTCCTCTGAAATTCTTCTCTTAGGAGATTCTTATGGACTTCCACTTTTATCTCTTTAGCCAATTACATCATAATTCCTTCCTTCATTTCTTTTTTATGTAAAGTAGAGATTGACATTTAGCTATAGATAATCTCCAAAATATTTGCTTAAGATAAAAACGATAGCAAAAAGAGTGATTCCTTCAAAGAAATTATCTTTGTTTATCTTAAAATAAAAACCTGGGAAAGCATTAAAAGGTAAACAAAAACATTAAAATGTGTCACCTAGATTTAATAGTAAACCCAAATGATTTAGAACGGCGCTTTAAACACAAAATACAAGTGATAAATGTGTGAATAATATAATAAAATAAGTGTAAGGTGAATATAAACAAAAATCTCAACCTCCAGAGGGAATGGTACAGATTCCCTATAACAAGTAGATGCGGCCAAGGATAGAAGGTAATATATGTCCGGAACACCCCAAAATATAAAAGACGAAGCTGACTGGGATCAGCGATACGCGTAGAGCCAAGCCTGCAAGTGAGAGCTGCCGATTCCTGAGCCGTGAAGATCCGTTGCTGTATACCCGCCCCTTTCTCCTAGTATCCGGAAGCACCTGGGACACCGGCGGATGTGACGTAGAATGTCATCCAAAGTGAGGCACCAGCGGGCGAAGCACGGTACAGAAGCTATACCACTTACCCTCTGGCGTCATTTAATCGTACAGCTCACCGCATTATTTGATGTGCCTTTATTGAATGTACACAATGTGAGTACATTTGCTGCTGTTTTTATTAGTTTTTTTATAAATCGTTTATTGGTCTGCACTAGGAGTCCTCTGTTTTTTCTCCCCGAGATTTACCACGATCCACGATGCTGGAATTAGCTGTCAGACGGTCTTCTGCCATTGCTGGTTTATATCCTACTTCTTGTAAGTAGGTTCTTCGTAAGAGCCAAGATCTATCCCTTTATTCTACACTGTTATGGCTGTATTGCACTAGATTTTTCACCTAGATTTAACTCATACATTCTACTGCCATTATTGCACTTTGGTCCTTGTTGAGACTTATCGATGTTTAGCATTTTATTGTGCCTCACACCTACTCTGGGACAGCCTTCCGTTTAATACATCTTTATAACAGTATTGAATAGACATCTCAACGTTTTCCCCAAGTCAAGCATAATCTAAATGTCAAACACTTTTTTTTTTATACCTCTCTTCTCAGTCGGCATACCTCATATCCTTTTATTATTTTTATTGTAGTGGTTCACAGCTGTCAAACAGGCACTCTTAAAATGGATGGTGTGATGAACAGACGGTATTTTGGGGAGTGGGGAAGAGGCCTCAAGTTAAAGCAGCAATACTACACCTCCCCCCATTTTTTTATTTGGAGATGTAAAAGCATGTGGCATTGTAAAATTCTACATTCTTACCTAGATAAACAAGTAAAGTATTCGTGGCACAACTCTAATCTAACCAAGTGTCTAATGGTCTACAATGTATTACAAGTGACAAAATCTAAATCTAAACAAAAACACCACTGGTTCAGCACTATAATATTCCCTCCAAATGAGCAAAAAGTCCAAGAGAGCAAGCTAAACTATAGCAGTACTGGACAAACACAACAGAAACTTACAACATAACTCACCACAGCTAACATAAAAAAAAAATAAAAAAATGGGGAGAGAAGAGGGGGGAAAAGGGGACCAATAGCGTAATATACAAAAATAGATGCATCTCACACATGCAAACTTGAAATATAGGTACTGTATAGCAGAAGTAGGTGCATGGACACACTGGAGCGCTGGATCATATGTCAAATCTTCCAGTTGTTATTGGCTGGGCATCAGACTTCCAGTAGCTGCAGCAATCTCCCCATGGCGGTCGGTCTCCAGTCCACAGCTCGTCTGTAGATACCGCTCCTTCCGGGTATGCGTCTCACACGTTGTGTGTTCCAGGTCTCAGCACCAATCACCTGCTGTTTGCTTGCAAGTTTATTTTTGATACCAATACTGTATATCCATTTTTGCATATTACACTACTGGCACCCCCTTTTTTCCCCAGTTTTTATTTGTTATCTGTTGTGTTTTATGTTGTAAGTCTCTGTTGGGTTTGTCCTGTAATGCTGTAGTTTAGCATGCTCTCTTGAACTTTGTACATTCTTACCTAAGCTGGCAATCGTTTGGTGCTCCTGTTCTAAATCTGGAAATATCCTTATGGTGTTACTAACATAATGGCTGCTTCAGTCAGAATAAGGCTTCGTCCCCGCTAGCGCTGAGCGGGCGGCGCTTGGCGAGGTGACTTGCATACACATACATGCAAGTCCCTGTTCACGGGGGTACGCGCGTGCACACACGCTCACCGGCGCTCAGGTAAATAAAATTCATACTTACCAGCGCGCTCAGCTTCCCCTACAGCGTCACCCCCGCCGCAAGCGCTTGCAAAAATTTAAAGGCAATCCGGCGCTCATGCTTGGAGAGCTCTCCAAGCATGAGCGCGCTCAGCGTCAGCGGGGACAAAGCCTAACTCAGCAGCTACAATGTATCCTTATATTACTAAGGTAACATTATCTATTGTTACAGTCAATAGTTCAAACTGCTGGGAACATTGGCAACAAATTATCCCAAAAAGTAAAGGGTTGCAAAGATCTTGCACTGCTAGTGAGGTAAGCTAAAACCTGCGATAATCAAAAGGATGCATTAAAACTCATTACAAATGGCACTAAGAGCTTAAGGCCTGGGACCCGCTGCGCTCGTTGGCGCGGGCGGCAATGTAGCGAATTCCCCACCAGCAGGGGAATCCTCACGAGCCGGTCCCGGTCCCCACTGGCTGCACAGCTGACTACACGCTGTGGCGCGTCAGCCGCTAGGAGACACCACAGAATGGTGTTTCCTAGCTTCGACGCGTCACGTGGTGTGGCTGTGAGCCAATGGGGAGGGGAGGCTGCGGGAGGAGGGGAGGCTGCGGGAGGAGAGGCTGCGGGAGGAGGAGAGGAGTGTGGAGTGAAAGCAGCGTGAGTGCCTCTCTGTGTGTGTGTCTGAGTGCGTGCGTGCCTGCCTGTGTGTGTGTATGTGTGTGCCTGTCTGTGTGCGTGCCTGTCTCTGTCTGTGTGTGTGTGTATGAGTGCGTGCGTGCCTGTCTCTGTCTGTGTGTGTATGAGTGCGTGAGTGCCTGCCTGTGTGTATGTATGTATGTATGTATGTATGTATGAGTGCCTGCGTGTGTGTGTTTTTTTTACTTACCTGCAGCCCGTGGAGTGAGGGGGGGGAAGAGTAGCGGGTCCCTCCGCTCAAGCCACGCCCCCCCCTCCTTGTCAATCCTCCCACTCCCGCCCACCTCCCGCTCCCGCCCACCTCCCGCTCCGGCCCCTCACGTCATGGCCGCGCCCCCTCACGTCATGGCCGCGCCCCCCCCCGACCCGTTTGGCCACGCCCCCCCCGCTCAGAGAAAAGTAGCCTGTAGACCGCAGATCGCGGTACAGCGAGTTGCACGCGCCGCCGGCAAGCAAGCCAGCCGTGCGGACGCGTGCAACGGGACCTTAGCCTAAGACTTAAAAAAAAAAAAAAGTACCAACTAATACTAAAGAACTGGTTAAAAAAAACCACCATAAGATTCCCCATGTTTTGCTGCTTTAAATGTACAAACTCCAGATCAGTACCACTTTTTTACTCCCAACAAAAGAGGTGGTGAAAAGACGCTAAAAACCAAACAAACAAACAAAAAAAAAACCACAGTAGCTACATTTGGGATTCTGTATCCGTCATCTGATTAGATTTTTAAAGAGGTAGAATAAACAATTAAGATTTATTACAGTATCTTTCTGCACCTATAGGCTACATGAACATTGTGCGAGAGTCCCCTGCCATAATGTATTGCATCCAAAGTCCAACCAAGGCTAGATAGATACAGGCCTCGAGGACGGCCAACAGACCAGATTTTCAAGGTTTCCGTACTTAATACATCATTAATTTAACTAATAATCACAGGCAATTTGCTTAGGCATCGACTTGAAAATACCGCCTTTAGGTGATCCTTGACTGATTGAGAGCGCACTGTACCTGTGTGAGTGACAGGAGAAAAACCCAGTCTCTTGCAGGTATGTAAGGAATTCATGGTATACAAAAATGGTTCTGTATTTTAAGAGCTCAACATGTTTTAAAATCAGAATCAATGATGTAAACAAACAGCAGACATGATTTTATGTGGTTTCCTCATACTGTAAGCAGGCTTTTACACAAATTAAAATCAGTGAGAAAACACAGCGCGTGACAGTCTTAATAGTTTTATTTATAGCAATAATTAAATTATACTATATTTGTTTAGAAAACACTGTACAAAAAATACGGAAAAACAAAATGTAGCATCTTCTTGTTTCAATGGTGTCATATGTAGGAGTTAACAGATCAGCATATAGGGTGATGGCACAAGTTAACACAGTCATAAACATATGCAAATTTCCTGGACCAGTATACATGGACAAAATGGTACATATTTATGAAACACATTCAATATTATGCAGTAAAGGGTAAAATGTCAATTAACATACATGTTTTCACAGTGCGTTTACATCTCTCTCCCAGTTATTGCTGCTGGTACAAAAAGGATAACGAGCATGGAAATAATTCTTTGAAAGATTAATAGCAAAAAATGTAACCTCAAATGCCAGAGGCACAAGAGTACAACTAGGGAGGCTGTTTACTAAAGTCTCCCGGCAGCAAAACGAAAGTAGAAGAATTGCACCAAGTTTTCCAAAGGAACATTCTCTAATTGCTGTCAACAGGATTGTTTCTTTGCCCTTTTTGATCTGGTTTTAGAGCCTGGAGATATTGGTAAATAGACCAAGATCTGATCTCAGCCTTTTCACTGCTGTAGCGCCTTGTAATACAGTAGATTACCTTGCAATGCATTGAAAGACGATTTGACACTGATGTGGTTTAACAAATACTTTGTTGACGGACTTATTTTAAAGTTAATTTAAAGAATGAATGTATTTCCCTTTCCAAGGTAGTTTTGACCAATCACACGTAAATGTAACACACCATTGAAACAATGTCTGAGATTTTCGATTTACAGCAGATGTTCCAACTTCTTATCCCAAGTAATTAGCACTACGGTAGCCATGCTGAGCTATGATCCCAGTACTCATCCCACAGGATGAGATTAAAGCACTTTAATAATTTAATCCCAAAGGAAATGGATTGCAGGCATACATTTTTCCACTGCCCAACAGGCTACAGAAAATGCGTTTAAAACCGAGTTGGTTGAATTGCAAGGCAGACGTCTGCGGAGTAGAGTTCTAGATGCAGAGTGGAGCTCTAGAACCAACAGCATCTGCATATCA
The DNA here is from genome assembly GCA_036426205.1 of Ascaphus truei. NCBI lineage: Eukaryota > Metazoa > Chordata > Amphibia > Anura > Ascaphidae > Ascaphus > Ascaphus truei. The sequence goes on from WSYH01003265.1 coordinate 25,197, forward strand.
CAGCAGGTTTAGGTACAAGGGATGTAATTGAGAGGGTCAACACTAGAGGTACGTACTCAAGCACTCATACAAAAGTGGATATGTAGGTTTATTAACAAACTCAAGCCATTTCAGTGAAAAATCCCAGCAGACTTTCTAGATCAGGGCTGTTAAACATGTGGCACGACATACCCTTCTGTGCAGCCCGCAGTCCAGGAACCGGGACACGAGAGGAGAACTGGTGTGGGAGAGGGGCCTGTGCTGTGCACACTGACTGCAACAGGAACTCTGGCAACGAGGCTTGCCGGACAAATAGAAGTGCCTGGTTAGTCTTTGTGTGGGATCCTGCTGCAGTCAAGTGTAGTAGCAGCATGGAACAAGGCAGCAAAAGCTCCTCCCCAACACCAGCTCTCTCCTCATACTGCCTCACACCTAAGAGTGAATAGGGGAGTATTAAGAGTGTGGGAGGTGGGTAGAGAAATTGAAAGAAAGGGGGAGTGACGAAGAAAAGAGGGGGGGGAGGGAGGAAGGAAGGGGGGGGGGAGAAGAGCGAGATTAATACAGACATCTAGCATACAGCCACACTACTATGTTTTATATGCGTATTTTGAAAATCTATTGTACGTATGGCCTGAATGAAATCTATGAAATCTAATTAGGCCCCTCGTATGAAATGAGTTAGACACGCCTGCTCTATATGAATGTGGTATTTTACAAATGAGAAGGAATGTACAATACACCTGAACTTATTCTAAAGAAGGTATTGCAGAGCAAGCAATATTACTGGTCCCAGATGAAGCTCACAAAAGGGGTGTGACCAATTATAAAAACATACAGGATTGATCTGCTCATGCTCTTTATAACAAGAGCACATCTAACTCTTCACCTTGCATTGAAAATGGTGTTAAAAAGTCACCCAATAAGAAACAAACACAATATCCTCATCTCGGTACTTAACAAGTGGCCTTCTAAATATGTTTGCTGCAAAAAGTGATTACTTTTTTTACTTGAAATGTTCGCAAAATTATGTGGGTGTTTTGGATGAGATGAGTAACCAACTCCACTTTTTATATATATATATATATATATATATATATATATATATATATATATTATATCATATATCCTATGCCTAGTTGATGACTAGTCTATTTCATTGTGAGCACTGGGATTTTGGCAGATAGCAGGGGTCCAGTTTGTGTATTGAAACAAAATATAAATATCACAACAAACATTTGATGTGCCCAACATTAAATCCTTTCAGCGTCTCCTGTCTGGAAGTCTGCACAAAGTTAATGCTTGACGTCTGCCGTACAGATTTAGCAAAATGTAGATATGGTTTTGGTGAGCACAACTCAATTCTCCCCTTATCTGACACTGTAGCTTACCCAACTACGCTGGTCGCTGTGGCCGTGAAGTATTTGAATAATGCACATTATTTTCTACTTAATTGCTCATTACTAACATTATAACCATGGCCAGACATCTTATTTATGCTGAGGATAACACTGAATTTAGAATACCGGTAACCTTAGTGTTCTCTTCTTATAATTTTCTCAAAGTGGCATCAAGTAAAAAACGGAAAAAAAACAAGAGGTATAAAACACTTTCTCTCCTCTGTAATTAGACTTTGCCTCTCACTTGATACATATTAAAACTTTTAGAAAAAGTGTGTCATTTTCTTCCTCTTCCACGCGCACAAAGCCAGTTCAGCCAAAAAGGCCCTTTTTAGTCCCAGTTTTTGATTTCTTGGTAGCATTGGCCGATGTAGGATTTCCTTTCGGAGCACCAAACCATTCAGGTAATTTTCTCTTTGGAGTTGTTGCGTAACTCTGAAACAGAGCAAAAAAAAACAAAAAAAAATTACAGGTGAAAATAAATATTAAAAGAGGATCCCCAAGGTTATAAAACTGGAAATACTGATTTTCAGAAATTAGTTACTTGGATAATTCACAAATCTAGACTTATTATAATGTAGGTCCATCTAAACTGTACAGTTTTACAGAATTGAGGCTGCAGCATGTTTGAACACACGTTTTTCAGGAGGTTCAAATGTAATCTAAAATTCAGTAAGGCACCACAACCTGATGGGTTAGGTGCAACACAACATTCTCATCTATTAAAGGCTTTCCACACTGAATTCATACGACAGACACACTACTCAAAGAATCTATTGTGGTATCAGCATTTTAGTCTTGTACAGGAATCTTCCTGGATGTCGATCCCCGAAATGTTTTAATATTTAAAGTGCTTGTCTTATGAATTTAACTGGGAATTATTTATTTTAAGTCTCTAATTTGGTCAAGGAATGGAGTGGGGTCCTGCAGTCACCATGTGGGCAAACACAAAGTTTGCTCTGTGGAGTTTAAAAGGATTGAAGTCTGCACAGCGTCACTTATTGGAGTAAGTCTCACTAACGTCCATTAATTTTCGCATACATTGTCCCATAAACGTGAACATATCCTTCTTGTTCAAAAGTTTATTTTTAAAGGTACCCTGACCACTGCACAAATGTTGAATACACTCACACTATACTATTCAATTCATGGGAAAGTTTAGCTATCAATTTAAAATGTCAAATACATATTAAATACGTTATCGTGGGTAAAAGAGAGACAAAAAGCCTCCACCGTACAGTCTACCGCAAATAAAAATATCACTTGTGCACATTCACAGGCTTACTGACTATGCACTTCTCTAACCTAGGCAGTGCCGAAAAGTTGTGTAATACGGCAGGCATAAGCATATACAGTACCGACACACTTTATTGCAGTGTGGTCGGTACCGCAAGCCGGGAAATCTCCCGGCTTGCTAGTGGCCGCCCCTCGGCGTGCCGCGCGGTCACGCGTCTTCGGGAGCGTGCGCCCCCTGCACGCGCGTCCAGGGGCTCCCCGAGGGAGCCCTGGTGTCCCGCGATCGCGGGACAGCGGCAGGGGGTTCCGGGGGACCCGGCGGACCCGGCAGCGGTAGGGAGAGCGCCCCGATCGGAGGGCGCTCTTCCGCTGCTTCGGCGCGCGCCCGTCACTCTCGGGCGCGCGCCAGGCTACTGCTGCGGCAGAGAACGGGCAAATGCTCGAATAAACTCTGCCGCAGCAGTAGGGGGTCCATGTTAAAATGGACATGAAGTAAAAGCTGACACTGTGTTCTCATTTGCATGTCATTATGCAGAATCCCTGACTGCAGTGGAAGCGCTGTGTGCTAAAAGATAATGGGGAAAGGCAGGATTGCAGATCGGTCTGAGACATGTGACTGTGCTCACAGACTAAATGATTGGGACATGCCCAAATTGACAGTGCATCAAAAACCTTTGTGTAATTATCAAAAATGATATACAAGTGTGGCTGAAATAGTGTACTGCATAAATAATAAGTCCACATGAGTTAAGAGCTGATATATCCCATGGATATGTAAATCCTCTTGACTAAAGTAGTTTGAATCAGTAAAGCATATCAATGTATATGAAATGTGAAAAAAAACCCAGAAGTGCTTTGCGTCTTGTGCTTCTCACAATTTTGGATAGTTTGTACCGAAAAATGTGGGGATGCATTTTACCTGTATTTGTGATTCAGAGAATAGCTCCTCTGTGTCTGCATCCAGCGGGGGCTGATTCCAGGAGGCTAACTTGATGGGGGCAGGGTTTAGGGCCACTGGCACTTCTAGTTTTGCAAGCTGCTGGATACTTGATTTGCTCATTTTCACAGGCTTCTGATAATAATAATAATAATAATAATAACAACAAAAACAAACAATAAATAAAAAATATGCACCCATAGCAGTGTATGGTTAGCATGTAACATTTTTGGGTCAGGCACGATTACTTTGATGAATTATGCACTAATCCCCAATTGTATTATTCTTCCTTGTATCCACTCTGCACATTTTGTCATGTAACGCTGCATAGATATAAAATACAAATATAAATATATATATATATTAATCAAAACAAAAGCGATAGACAGCACTCTGGGTTAGATAATCCAATGACATATACATATATATATATATATTGCAAAAGTAACGAGGAGGACCCAATTCTCAATATAACAATAACCAAACAATTTCCAGCACTCAATGACTAAAAGGTCAAACAGGGTATATGCCAAAATAGAAAATTTAGCGCACGCCCAAGATATTAATACACTTGGAGAGATGTCACACAAGCGAGTAATATGAACATAGACCCTAAGTATAGGTGGTATGGGGAAAACACGGAGGCAGGGAGTGAGACAGTAGATGGGGTGTGGGGGGGAAAAAACACACGGGGTAGGCTGATTAGGGGGGCAACGTTTCGGGATGAAAACCCCTTCCTCAGGCCTGTTTCCTCAGGTCCAAATGGACCACAAGGTACTTCCCTATACCCTGTGTCCCCAACCAAACAAATGCAAACCCACAAATAAAGATAATAACGTAATTGGTAGAACAGCTCCACACAGCAGGAGTGAGAGAGTGAGAGAGAGAGAGACTTAGTTTTTGCTAAGGAACTGACGGTTTGATTTTCTGCTTTTTGCTTAAACAAGATTTGTACTCTTGCTGGTTCAGGACTATACTTATTGAGCTTATACTCTGTTCTACCAATTACGTTATCTTTATTTGTGGGTTAGCGTTTGGTTGGGGACACAGGGTATAGGGAAGTACCTTGTGGTCCATTTGGACCTGAGGGAACAGGCCTGAGAAAGGGGTCTTCATCCCGAAACGTTGCCCCCCTAATTACCCTCCCCTATGTTTTTTCCCCCCACACCCCATCCACCGTCTCACTCCCTCCCCCCGTGTTTTTCCCCATACCTCCTATACTTAGGGTCTATGTTCATATTACCCGCTTGTGTGACATCTCTCCAAGTGTATTAATATCTTGGGCGTGCGCTAAATTTTCTATTTTGGCACATACCCCGTTTGACCTTTTTGCCTTTTAGTCAGTGAGTTCGGGAACATTGTCTGGTATTTGGATATATATATTATTAATGGTTTTTGCCATCATCACCTAGCATACAGTGCTTCCACTGCAGCAAGGGATTCTAGGAAAGGACATGCAAATGAGTACACAGTGCCACCTTTTGTCTCAAAACAATTATTACATGGAACCCTTAAGCCAATGCTTGCTGTTTTAAACACAGTTTTTAAACATAGCCTGGGATGAGATGCAAAGCCAGTGAACCCACTCACAGACAGACTGTTTCGACCTTGTAGGTCTCATCAGTGTGAGGTTGGTTGCACTGGCTTTGCAATTTGAGACATGAGTAGGTCTTCACAACACATTATTTAGGTTATGGTGGGTGAAAAGGGGACTAAAAACCCTCCACTGTATAGCATATGCTACTGTGCTCACAAGTAATATTTTTATGTCTTAGACAGGTCTGCAACCCTGCTTTTCGCCATCACCTAGCATACAGTGCTTCCACTGCAGCTAGGGATTCTGGGAAATGACATGTAAATGAGCACACAGGATATGTTTAAAAGCAATATCAATACACCAATGCTGCAGCTTGTACTAGAGCACAATCATATTAATCTCTTCTCTATGTTCGAGGGAGAAGCAAAGCACTGGAAAGTAATTATTAAATGCAGTCTATATATCAATGCATCACTGAAGATACTGTATAAATTATGTCAAATGTAAATGTGAGCAGTGATTCAAGTCTGATGGCACTAGACCAGGGATTCTTAAGGACCACTACTTTTTAAATTATAGCCGAGGGAGAAAGGGGGAAGGAGGATGGGTGGAAGACAGGGAGCGAGAGAGAGTGAGTCATATTTAGAAGAGTACCTACAGCATTGACTTATATCACTCCCAAAATACTCATTTCAGGGTATGGCTTTAAAAGAAGCTTGGTGAACCTGTGAAATCACTGTGAAAATGTGTGATTAATGCAAAATGTTGCTACTTTGGCAAAATGAACAGAAAATAAAATGTGCGAACAGTAAATATATTCAAATTGTTAGCATATTTCCCAGGTGTTTTCACAGGCATCTCACCATGTGGAGTATAGGCTAATCTATTTCGAAGTACATAAGTCAATGGGCCCTCTCCTAAATTAGTCTTAGCCCCTCTCGCTGGGAGTTACGGAAGAGTTAAACATGACACACTGTACTGTTATTTCCCGACGTTGGCCTTAAAGCTTACTGAATATGGGATGGATATAATTTACACTAATTTGCATGTTATTTACAACAGCCATAGTAAATAATGCCATTCATTTTCACAGGACTAAAATCTGTTCCTTTTTTACATTTACTTTAGTATATAATGCATTATGATTCACGGTCTTTAACTTAGATTAACGTCATATTAAATAGGCTAACAGAGCTATTTTAGCAGCTGTAAATAATAGGGACCAATTATATTAGTTTTGGGTAAATTGTATGCCATTTTTACCCTGTAGCTGCTAGAGGGCAAGCAACACATTGCTTTGCAATACATTGTAAGCTCATCTGGTACTGTAGGGGTTAAACATGAGAATATTTTTGTAGGAACGCCTTAGATATAGTGCATCAAAAGCTAGAAATGAACAGGCTGAGTAGGCTGTAATAGACACTGGCAGCTGACCTCATTTTCAATCCACAGGGAGTTGTCTATGTGGACTTTGTGCTTTGTTTTCTCCTGTGGCTCAATCTTGAGATGTAGTGCAGGAGATGGCAGTGCTTTGTTACTTGAGCCGACCTGCTGGCTCAGTGTCTCACTGCTGCTATCCTTCTGTATGAGAGCAATCGCCATTCTGATGAGGTAGATGTCAATATCAGGGGGAACCAGCTCCCGAATAGCTTTAAAACTAGTTAGATCTTGAAACAAAAATGAAAACAATTTTTTTTTAACAGAGATGAAGAAAAATATTTCTGCTGTGTAACATTACAAAATTAATTCACAGAATATGGAGCACCCATTTTTAATTTTTTTTTTATAATAGTCAATTTACGGATTACTCAATCCTTCATTGTTTTCCAATGCAGTTTGGTAAATTTACCGGATATACATTTCAAATTTCACTACACACTTACACTATATATATAGATGTTTTAACCAGTGGGTTTATTTAATATAGTGTAGTGACAACAGCAGTAAATACATGGAAACAACAAAAGGATTGGTCATTTTCGTACTTGTGCATAAAGACATCAGCATAAGAAGGCGCCATATAGCGGTCGCCCAACAAATCATGGCACATATGGGCTCCGATTACACAATAGTGAGTGGTTGCCACCACAGTAACCTATACTATTTCCACATGGGATTCACACGTGCTTCTGCAGTACAGAAACGCTGCTCATCAGGGGGTCTCTTGGGTATAGGACTACCTACCCGGACATTCATTCACAAAATCTGTAACTTTGTGCCTCGGTTACCTGGTCACTCACCTCCTCATTACGGTATGTTGTGCTTAGGATATTTCCACAGGCTCATTATAAAGCCCTGGCACCTAAATATAGGGCTATGACTACATACTAGTGAGTAGGTGCCACTCCAGTTGCCACAGTAGACTTTGCACATGGCCACCATTGGCCTTGATGACATCATGAACCCATAGCCTGTTTATTATGTCTGCTGCTCCCTACCCTTATGCCCACTCCGGTAGTGACATTGTGATTTTTAATATATTACATGTCTATAGATCATGCTTTCTTATTGGTAAAAATATGTTGTGAATCTGCTGTAACACAGTTCACCGAAAGGTCCTCAGGGGTCTATGGGGCATTTAAAAGTGGAAATGATGCACCCAAGAAAAACCTTTTCAGAGTTTAATGCCTCAATCCTGGCTTTTCGGGGAATGTAATCAGACGTCATTCAATCCTTTTCATAATGCTTTAATGTTGACTTTTTTCTTTTAGCCTAATTTTTTTTATTTTACATTTAATGACACCTGAACTATGTGACTTTAGTGGCCTTTTATATTGATGTTATATATGTAACAGGGCACATGAATGAAACCAGTCACATGTGATATGCCCCACATCCTAATGTTGTCATAATATAGGAAAGTGTTTCCTTACATCACTAATAGGTCTTTATAGTGGCAATTCTTCAGGGGCAGCAGCTTACATGAAAAGAAACCCATCTTTAGAGTGGCCCTGTTTTAAAGTGGCATACAGTGTGGTAATGAGAGGTAACTCTCAATGCATTACTTCCTCGTAAAACATTTTATAAATAAATAAGGGAAGAGGGGAAATTGGGGGAGAGTAAGGGAAAAGGGAGGGGGAAGAAAAAACACATAGCCTGGGGATACTAATCATTTTCTCAGTTTATTTATTCTTAGCCAGTATTGAGGCGGGGGGGGGGGGGGGGGGAGAATCAAGGGCATAACCAACTAAAACAACAGATCTCAACCTACATTATAAGTAAATAAAATTAAGTTGACCTCATCCAGCTTTCTTAATAAAATTATCTAGACATACACAATAATTATAACTAGAATAACACAAGAACCAGAGAGCCTCACCAGAGTCTCCGACAAGACCAGTGGAATTTTTGAACTTTCCTTAATATCAACAAACTAGTGATTCATATAGTCAAATAGAGCCGCTGTGTTTCTAAAGACCCTCCGCCTCTCTGGTAGCACAATTATCAATAGCAGACGTTAAAAATCAAACCTGGGGATGAGGGTCCAGTTTGAAAGCCGGACGAGTTCTGTAAATCTCTCGGGAACATGGCACAATCCTGCGGAAAGCACCGGAGAGATACCTCTACTCTTAGGGATAATCTCAGAACCACTCCACCCCACAACTAGAGTCACGCACTGCTAACGCAGGAGAATGAGGCCAGGAATGAGGCCAGGACCGAGGCCAGGAGCAAGACGCCCCTCCCCCCCCCACAGAACCACGAGACAGCCCTGCCGTCCCGGCACTTCAAATCCCCTGGACCTCCAGTGAGGTCGGTCGACCCTCTGCAAGCGGGACCCCTCTATCTTCCCAAATGGTGATGACATCAATCGAAGTGGGGCAAGCCCTCGGTCACCTCACAGCAGCGTTGGAGTCGGCTGCACGGAACGCGAACACCTGCCCCCCTCCATCCAAGCTTAGAGCTTGGCTAGAAGAAGCTGCTAGAAGCGGGTCTCGCACAGTGATCAGGAGGCCAGGTAGGTGAAGACAAACTTTCCCCCGCAGAGAAACCGAGGCGGGGCAGCGGGCAACCGGGCAGCAATCAAACCTGACAGGGAAGCGCTTGATTAGAGCATTCAATGACCTGGAAAACAAAGAAAAAAATACTATGAGGAGGGTCCGAACATCCATTCTTCATTCCCCACACGTAGGGCTTTAAGCTGGCCAGCCTTTCTGAGAATCGCGTGGGGCCCATACTGGGACCAGACCTCTGGTCTTTTGCAGAGCCCTCTTGTGGGTTGTGAGCTGATGGGCCTAAAGATCTCAGAAACAGGCCAGTTTCCTCAGAGTATCTAATCGATATTTGTTTTCCATTCTTTGTTGCGGTCAACTTAAACTGAATACCCCTGTATCGAATGCCTTTATCCTTCAGGAGTAGGGTAAAGGGCCTCAGTTCACGTCTCCGGAAAATTGTGACTCTGGATAAATCATTAAAGATTTGCAGGGAGTCATCGTTAAAAAGAATATCTCCTTTTTCTCTGCTGGCCGACAATCTTTCTTCTTTAGTTAGGTAGTGGTGGAACTTCACTATAATGTCCCTCCGTCGCTTGGGATCTTCCGATCTGGGTCCCAGGGAACGATGGGCACGGTCAATCTCTAGGTCTTCCTCTTTAAGATCCGGAGCAAGTGAGATAAATAACTTATTCAAATAGTCCTGGAGGGACTCAGAACATCCTCAGGGATGTTTCGAATTCTTAGGTTGTTCCTCCTACCCTGTTCTCCTGATCTTCCAGGCCATCCTTTAGAGAGAGTATTTTGTTGCCTAAGTGGATTATTTTGTCCTCGCACTTGATTGCATCTGAAATGTTTCTTCCAACTTCGATTCGACCCCTTCCGTTCTTTGGGTGAGGGCAGCCATTTCAGTTTTTAATACACTTATAGTGACTCAGGTCGTCTTAAAAGCCCTGACGCAATTTTAAAAGAACATCCTCCATACTGTACATTGCTTAGTTAGCTCCCCTCCATCTGTTTTTGCGCATTCTTGCTCCTGAACCTTGTGGTGAGGGGCGCCCGTCCCGCCACCATCTCGGATATCGCTGCTCTGACCCACAGCTCTCAGTGAGCTTGCAAAATAGTGGGATACATTGTGTGTATTTGCTTTTTTTAAGTTCCCAGCCATTGCTGGATGTCTGAATAGATGGCAGAGCCAAAAAAGTTAAAAAATCCGAGAGGAAAAAGCCTTCTCGCTAGGCAGCTATCCCCTGTGACGTCACCGGAAGTCTCCTTTGACAATTCTTAATTGTAAAAAAATCTGTTAAATTTATTTGATACATTTTTTTAAAATATATTCGGATTTCAAAATGGAGGAAGTATCTCGGGCGATGGTGAGAGTGATGGGATGAGGGTTTTTTTTATGGTGATGGGAGCAGTGTAGATAAGGAAAGGAAGTGCAGACATGGAAAGGGTTTAGGCCCTTCGTTCTAGAAAATATAAAAAAAATGCATTTACTTTGAAAGCACATTTTATTTAGATTTACAAGAACATTTTCAGATTTATTTTAACAAATTTATAGCAATACATTTCTTAATATCGTTATCGTGGTGAGCAAGTGGATATAGCCTAATCCTACTTTAAATGTACATCTTATTTCTACCTCTAATCTGATTTGATATAGCAGATACGCTGCCTCTCTTTACACCATTAAGATCATTTAAAGAATTGATCTGCAGTTTATTTAAAATATTTTTATTAGTTTTCCGCATAGTACAAATCATAGACATCAGCGCTCCAGCAATACTCCAGAGCGAACGTTCTTATACAATGAGGAGGAATAATATCAATTAAATACTATTGAATAATCATATAAACACTCAGCTATGTACTTATACTCTTGTTATGCTTAAATTGCAGATGATTAGACATTAAGTCCACTTTAACACGGTTACTGTTGGTGGTTCGGTTCTAACATGGCGATTTATATACTATATTGCGGGGTAATAAGAACAAAGAAGAACACAGAGAGAAAGAGAGAGGACAACCATGAAGGACGAGGGGTGGAGGGAGAGAAGAGGGGGGGGGGATAGGAGACCTACTTCTGCCCACAACTGTTTCAATTTTATGTTTGAATGCTTTATATCAAATTTTGTATTACTTTTAGCGCCCCAGCGATGGATCCCATGTTTTATAAAATTTGTCTGTAGAATGTTTTAGGAACGCTGTAATTTTTTCCATCTGCATCACCACGGTTATTCTATTTTCTACAGTTCGCCTAGATGGGGGCGAACTTCTTCGAGGAAGTCGCCACGGCACATCTAGCCGTCGTCAGTATGAATGATACTAGCCTCCTCATAGGCGGGATTATATCTTCAACTGGTTTCACCAGGAGAAAAGTCAATGGCAATCAAAATATCTGTTACATAGTTTTGATAGTGGACCAGTACTTCTGAATCGCTGGACATGACCACCAAATGTGAACCATGTCACCTCTTTGTCCACAACCCCTCCAGCACAGGTCTGATGTTGCCGGGTAGATCTGCTTCAGACGACTGGAGGCGAGATACCAGTGATATATAATTTTGTAAATATTTTCTTTGATAGTTGTACAAATAGAGGTCTTTGCGTCAAACTCCCAAATATCTTCCCAGTCCTCTCTATCAATTTCCAGATTTAGATCTGCCGCCCATTTGATCATATGATTGTGATCAGGGGTGGCCCCCGCGGCCTCCATGCCCACATATATTTTTGTGATCAGGACTTTTTGGTAAGTACCTCTTCTACATAATACTTACAAATTTGAGAGAGGGGGAATTTTTTTGCAGAAAGTGCAGAATCTGTAAATATTTAAACATAGAGAGATCTTGGGTCTCATATCCTGAAAACGAAGGAATTTCCCGTTACGCAAGAAGCCAGCAATTGTCCTAATAGTTTAAGCTTTGAATTGATCAAATTGTTTGGTATCACATCCTGGGAGAAAATTTGGATTGTTAAAAAGAGGAATAAGTTGTGAGGTGGTTGATATTTACAAGCTTAAATTCACTCTTAGACTTGGTCCATACCTCCCATACATCTCATCGATCCCAGCTCAAACTGTTTCACGTGTAGCTCCTTTTTCTCCAGGGCCCATAAGGACTTCGGCAGAGAAAACGTTCTGGTGTACTGAGATTCAATGGCTAATCAGCAACATTGAGCTGGGTCGGCATTCCAGACCAACACTTGTCGTAATTGGGCCGCCTGGTAGTACTTTGAGACGTCCGGGACGCCCATGTCCCTCTTATTTTTGACGTGAGCATAACTGATCTGGCTGTCCTGGGCCTTTTGCCCTACCAAATATAGTGGAATATTTTATTTTGTAGGTTATTTAAATTCAGATCCAGGAATCCGGACCGTGATGGTCTGGAAGTGATATAATAACTGTGGGAGTATATTCATTTTGACTGAGACTATTCTCCCGATCCACGACACCTGGAAACCTTCCCAGCTTGCTAAAGCTTTTTAGATCTTGTTGTATAGGGGTGGGTAGTTGCTTTGATATAGAGTGGTAGTATCTAGTCATATTTACTCCCAAATATTTAATATGTGAGGAACTCCACCTGTAGTTGAAATTCATTTTTAACAGTTCCTCAGGGTCTGGGAAATTCAAGTTTAGGGCCTCTGACTTATTATTGATTTTATACCCTGAGATTTTCCCAAAATCCGACAAGACTATTTGGAGATTGGGTAGAGAAGTCTGGGGGCTCGTTAGTGTTAAAATAATATCATCTGCAAATAGAGAAATGTAATTTGTTTTTCCAATTACTATACCCCGTATATTTTCATTTGCTCGTATATTCGCGGCTAAGGGTTCAATCGTTAGGGCGAATAGAAGAGGGGACAATGGGCATCCCTGTCTTGAGCCCTTCTTATTTTTTATTGGGTCCAACCCATTTCCAGGTAGTTTAACTAAAGCTGTTGGGTTTTGGTATAATGCTCGTATTCCTTCTAGGAACGAGTCTTTAAATCCAAATTTCTGCAATGTTTTATCTAAGAATACCCAGTCTATTCTATCGAACGGCTTCTCTGCGTCTAGGCTCAGAAGGATAGCTCTTGTTCCAGTGAGATGGACACGGTCCACTATATTATTTTCCAAGTGTTATCTGAAGCCTGTCTACCCGACACAAATCCCACCCGATCTACGTTGATCAATCTCGGCAAAATAGGATTTAACCTGTTTGCCAGGATTTTGCTGTATAGTTTGAGATCATTGTTTAGAAGAGAGATCGGGCGATATCCACCGCATTGCAAAGGGTCTTTACCCACTATGTGAACAATGGCCAGATTAGCAGTTGACATGATTGAGGGGATTGGTTACGCTTCTAAAAATTAGTTATACATCTCCAGTAGAAATGGGGAGAGTATAGCTAGAATTTTTTTCATAGTAGACAGTGAATCCATCAGGGCCAGTGAACTTAGATATTTTTAGTGCTCTAACCGCTTCAGCTAGTTCGGTTTGAGTAATATTTCCGTTTAAAGCCTTCGATTCGTCTTTCGGTCAGTTGGGGGAGATTACAGTATTCTAAGTACTTAGTTATAGCCTCTGAGTTTTGGGGCAGCGAAATTCCTCTAGAGGAATGCAGGTTATATAATTTTGTATAGAATTTGGTAAATTCTTGCGCGATTCTCTTCTCGTCGTATACAATATTACCCTTTTTATCTTTAATTGCCGTTATTTGTGATCTCACCCGAACCCCCCTCAGTTTATTAGCTAATAGTTTGTCAGCCTTGTTGCCTTTGTTATAGTATCGTTGATTGGTACATTTCAGGGCTTTCTCAACATCCTCTAATTGAATTTGCCTTAGTTCTGCTCTAGTCGCCATCAGGGATTTGTACAGTTTCTTTGTTGGATTAGTTTTATGTAATTGTTCCAGATTTAAAACATTTCCGGTTAGTTACTTGTATATTTTTATCCTGGCTTTTTTCCTGTGGGATGCAATGGAAATAAAATAACTACTGATTGTGGTCTTATGGGCTCCCCAAAGCATCGCCGGGGAAGAAACGGAGTCCTTGTAAATGTTAAATTCACTTAGAGCCTGCTTGATTCTATTCTCTATTTCCGGGTGGTTCAAAAGTGAGTCGTTCAGTCTCCAACAGAAAGTATAAATTTTGACAAAGGGGAGGGTGAGAGAGATCAATTGGTGCGTGGTCCGACCATGTAATAGGACCGATATTTGCGTACGAGGTGGCCTGGAGAATATTTTTTGTTACGAATACGTAATCTATTCTTGAGAACGTCTGATTGGAGGCGGGGGGTATTAAAAGGTATAGTCCCTCTGACCCCGATGTTCTGCTCTCCAGACGTCCGCTAGAAAAATCTTTTATTATATCTCTAATTTTTTTTGCTGGTTTCTGGATATAACTCGTGTGAGACTGAACCGGGGCTGAGGATCTATCAACCTCAGGGTTGTAGACCATATTTAGATCACCTACTATGAGACCAGAAATTTGGGTTCGATCGTTTCCAATACTAATTTAAGGAAATCTGTCTGATTCTCGTTTGGCGAGTAGAGATTGATTAACGTAACTGCCGCCCGTGAATGAGAACCATCGATTACAAGGAATCTCCCCTCTGGGTCGGTGATTGTTTTTTCCACACAGAAGGGGACACCCTGTCTGATTAAGATTGCCACCCCTCTTTTTTTTTTACTGCTGAAAGAAGAATAGAATGCTTGGGGGAAAACGCTCTTGAATGTGTTAGCGGGGTCGCGGACACCAAAGTGAGTCTCTTGTAGGAACACTATATCTCCTTTTGATCTGTTAAGTTCCTGGAGCGCCAATCTCCTTTTCCTGTTGGTCTGGTGCCCCATAACATTTAACAAGATCATTTTTATAGAGGTGAAGTTAGCCATAATTGATTTCAGTAAATTGAGAGACTGTGACTATCTTATATGTTACTGGAGGTTTTCTAAAATTATCTCGGGGCTTTTGCGGTCGCAGGGAGGAGGTGGTTGGGAAGGGTAGGAGGTGGGGAAGGGGGAGGGAAGGTGAAGGGGTTAAAATTATATGTCAGCTCTACAAGTCTTAGGGATTGAAAGGGTGAACATAATCTGCTAGCTTTATCTTTCTTATACGGGCTGTTCCAGTACTGAGAGAATTAACTCACTTTGCTAATTGTAATCTTTATTTACTTCTGTTGTTCTCAGTTTGTTTTTATACAATAGCACAAGAGCAGTAAAGTGTCCCAGACAATACAGCTGCATGTTCTTGAGAAACATTCCATGTATTTCTCTTTGTAATGTAGAAGTAGAAACTGCTGTCCAAACATAAGCAAGATGTAATGATTTACTAATGCCTTGTCCAAAAACACAGATACATAACCTCTACAGAAACTTGTTATTTCTCATTGTTAAACATGATATGTTAAATATTAACATGCCCTTAGTTTTCTGTATAAATATCGGGGCACAGCTGAATAAAACTTTGAAGTGTGGAAGCAGACCTGTTGTCTGACTCCTCTCTTCCCGAGCTCGTATTTGTCTGTGTTTGGGAGACTGCTAAACCAGTGCTGTCCAAATCACTAAGTTGAGTGAAGTGATTCCTACCAAAGTAAAAAAGTAACCCTTTCAGAAGGGGAGGAGGTGGGGAAGGAGGGGAGAGAACGAGAGGAGGGAGACAAAAAGATTAGAAGAACAGTGGGGGCATAGGAAAAACCCCCAAAATAAGGGAACCGGTCATCCTAGTGACTGGACTGGAGGGTATAATTTCCTCTGGAGACATATAGATCCCGGGGATCTAGTGTCAGTGAGCGGACGAATAAAGAGACCCTCCTTTGTCATAGTGGACAGTTCCCCTCCGCAGCGAGGAGTACAAAACCTTGGAACTTATAGACCTTCATATCTTCCAAGTACAGGTGAAATACAACTTGTTCTCAACTTTGTAGGTTGGTTTAAATACAGGGTAGCGGAATAGCAACATTTTCCTTGATCAGTGGAGGGGTGAAGGGGGGGGGGGGAGAAAGGAAGAGATGGGGGGAGAGGGAGGGGAAGTGGGGAGGGGGAAAGAGGAAGGACGCATGGTTACGGGGGAGAGGGACGGGGAGTGGAAGGGGAAGAGATCGCTGACATCTGTCATCGCTAGCTGCATACATACATATTTTGCTGTGTTACATCTTGAGCCTAGCGTGCGGCACAAGACTTTACGAACAAAACCTTGAATCCTATAGGCATACATATCTTCAACGTGAACATTTAATATCTCTTGCGCTTTACATTGCAGATAATTTTAGATACAGGGTAGTGGCATATCAACATTTCCCTTGGTCTGTACGCGTGGTAACGGGGAAGTGGGGATGGGAGAAGGGGAGGAGAGGGGGGACAGGAAGGGAGGGGGAAGGAGGAGGTAGACGTAAGACATTGCGTACAAAACCTTGAAACCTATAGACATGCATATCTTGATCATGCACATCAAATACCTCTTGCTCTTTACATTGCAGATAACTTTAGATACAGGGTAGTGGCATATCAACATTTCCTTTGGTCTGTGCACTGGGTAACGGGGGAGTGGGAGGGGGTAGGATGGAGAGGGATAGGGGGGAGGGAGGGGGCAAGAGGAGGGGCAGGAAAATGGAAGAACCACCTACATTAACAACTTTTTAACAATAAACCTTTTGGTTAATACCCAACTAGAAAACATGAACTAGAGCTCTATCAGTAATCATCTTCGTTTAGCAACTATATTTAGCAACTCGTGGGTATCAGTCAATATTAAAAAACATTATTCAGTATAATTAGCTTAAAATTAAGGGCAAGAGAAAAATACCCAACTTAACCTGTCGACCTTAGAAGGATTATACCGTTAAGCCAGGCTTTAGGGCTCCAGCACCCTGGAATCTCTTTAACCCTTTGATCTCTGATGACCCAGACTTTAGCTAAACATTGTCCGACTTGAACAGCATGAAGCTGAAAATAGCGCAGCTCCTCCTCTCCGGTACATATACCGAATAGTAACGGGATCGATTCCTGGGCCATCCCAAGGTAACTGCTTGTCATCAGCTGCTTGACCTCATCCAGTACCCGGATTGATGGCAAGAGGAAACCCTATCGGAGAAGCTGCTCCAAAAAAAAACCTTCGCTCCCCAATCCACCCCCAACCCCGGAATACCCGAGTGACGGCCCAACTGGACAACTGACTGGAGGGGGTGGGGGGGGGGGAGAGACCGATGCAAACCCAACTGGGCCCAAGCCATCAGAGGAACAACAGAAGGCGGCCCAGATCAACCGGCAACTCAAAAGAAGGCCTCCCCGGACCAGTGACTTGAACCAAACTCCGCTAATTATATAGAGCAGTCATCAGTGGGAAGGAGGAGGAGCCAGGTCCCATATACTCCGAGCGTGTCTCCCGGCAAGACGGCGGCTCCTCAGGTGACTGCTTTCTCAGGATCATTGTTGCTTCATCCTCAACAGATGAGTGCTCTCCACGTCGTCTGCTGCTCGGGTAGGTCATTAAGCAGGGAGACCAGGTCGGAGAGGAGCTTCTCGTTTTCTTCAGGTTGCGCTATAAATGGTACATCGGTTGGTGTACAGAAATGCGGCAGGATGATTATCAGACCTTATCTCCATTTTTTTTTAGAGTTATATCCGCCAATCTCTCCGAGGCCCGTGGCGTACCCGCGCTGCAGCCGGCTCTTTGAGTCCTTGGGGGTTCTTTGGATTGCCGAGTCAGGGGGAGGCACAGAGATTTCAGGAAGTGTTCGCTCTCCTCTGATGTGATGCTTGCCATTTCTTATGACAATGAGTTTAAATGGAAACCCCCATCTGTACCAAATATTATTCTCCTTTAGTATGAGGGTTAAGGGTCTGAGTTCCTGCCTGCGTGTTATGGTCACCTTTGACAAGTCATTGAATACTTGCAATGACTCATGTTCAAAAAGTATGTTAACCTTTTTCTCTGCATGCAGTTATCTTCTCTTTGGTGCCACAACTGTGAAGCCTCAGGATGATGTCTCTTCTGCGTTTGGGATCTTCGGATCTTTTCGATCTCTTCTAATCGATTTCAAGGTCCCTCTTCTGGAGTTCAGGGCTAATTGTGGTTAGGAGCTTGTGTACATAAGGCCTTATTGCCTCAGTGGTAACTTACTCTGGGACATTTCTTATCTGCAGGTTGTGTCTCCTGTCCCTGTTCTCCTGGTCCTCAAGGCCATCTTTACGGCAACTTATTTCTTGATCCACTCTTAGGTTTTCATCATCCGCGGTACTCTGTAGCTTGAGCGCTTCATCCATTTTTGTTTCGAACTCGGATGTTCTGTGAGCAAGGGAATTCATCTCTGCTTTTAGCTCTGTCACTGCACATTTTATCAATCTTGAAATGACTGGTTCATTTTATCACACATCTTAGAAAGCAGATCCCCCAAGTATGACCGCGTTATTTCTTCGCCTTCCAGGGCGCTTGTGTCCATCCTGCTCTTTGTCAGGGGGGGCTCCACGTGCTGTGCCGGCGCCATCCTGGGTTTTGCCACTCTGGCCTGGCGGGCGTTGTTGTCCTCCAAAGTACCGGGACACATCTTGTGTCAGAGGCTTCTTTTGTTTTTCAGCCATGTTGGTGAGGCTTTAATGATTCTGCTGGATGTTTTTTGTCCTCATTGAAGGGGAAAGAGTCCTATTTAAGATGCTTATGTACGAGCTCCCTCCCTAACGTCTATCCATGGTGACATCACCAGAAGTCTCCTATCTGGACATTATTAATGAAGTAAAGTAATCGTTTTAGTCTGATTTCATCAGATGTGGTTAATGATGGACTATAGAATAAGGGGAGTAAACCCCACGATGTTCGGTGCTCTAGAAAGTGTATATGTCTAGATATGGGTCAAGTAATAACCTTGGTTGCTTTGAAACTTGGATGAAAAAGAAGCGATCCCACTGCAATCAACATATAAGGCGTTATATATATATAATGAAGCAACAGTAATGCAGACTTAAAAACCTGGGGGGGGGGGCCGTTGTGCAGGGGTTGGTGAGGAGACTGGATGAGAAGCTTTGTATGGAAACTCCTCTCCTGTACTCACGGATAAGCCAACCAGTGCCTGCTGCCCTTAACCCGCCTGGTGTCTTCACTGCTCGCTCTGTTGAACTCCCGGCGTTTGCTCCACATGTGCGGCGCTTCGGAATGACGTCATCGCCGTCGCCAGCCTGGTGAGTCTGGGAGGGTTACACAGGACGCGTCACGTATGCCGGCTGTCCCCGCGACTGCAAGGGAAGGAGGTATCGTGGCGTCTGCCCCGTAGTGCAGGGGATCCTTGGCGTGCCTCAGCCGTGAACGTAGAATGGGCAAATAGAAGAAAACTCGGCGGTCTCTGCATACGTAGGAACTCAGCCATGGACGAATATAAAATCAATATTTATTCAATCTTGGTGCTGGACATCACAGAGATTCACATCCTGTTGACTGAGTTTGCAGGCTGTGCGTTTGTGGATTGTGCACTTGGGGGGTATACACCAGACTGCAAGCTTCAGTTGTAACAATTTATTTTGATTTATGTGGGGTTGTAGATATAGGTCGAAGGGAACAGTCAGCCCAGGAATATTCTCTTGTAGCTGTAGAGTGTGTACCTGCACAGTGACTTATGGAATTATGGTGGCCATTTTGTGAAATGGGAACCTTCCGTGTGGACCCGCGGCCTCTCCCACTGTGTAAGCCCGTGCCCAGCAGCCGGTGAGGACACTGCTGGATCTCCTACGCTCCGCCAACTGTGTGTGGGGGGAAGAGGCGGGTCCGCACCCCGCGGTGAGGCTGCACTACTGAGGGGGAGCGCCTGCACAAGATGGCCACCTCTCCCTGCTCCGTGTCTCCCCACAGTTCAGTGACCAGCCAGCCGTTACCGGCACCGCTTAGGTAGGCTCATCCAGTGACACCCCGTCACTCAGCTGCACAGCTCCCACAGTCGGCTTCTAAGGGCAAGGGGGGTGGGGCGAGAAGACGGCCTGCACAATTTGAAAAGCCACGAGTGTCTAGCCAAGATGGCCGCTCTCTCCCGCCCCGTAGCCAGGGAACCGCGCCACGACAGGGCTCAGACCGGGCAGGATCTAAGCATTCACCTGCAAATCCTCCCCAGCGCACAAAAACAGGAGTGAGTTGTTTATTTCTGTGTGTGAGAGTTGGGCTGTGCACGCCGGAGGGAGTGGAGCCTGCAGCGTGGGCGAGGGTGCAGCCTCTGTCCTACCACACGGCCGCAGGGAGTCCCAGAGGGTCGTTTTTGATCACTCCCGGGGGTACTGCAGTGCACCACGGCAACTCCAATAGCCAGACCAATCCCCGCAAGGCACCCGGAGCTCCGCTGTTCTAACTTTTGATTAATTTGTCCCTCTAGAAGGGGCAGGGATAATATGCAGCTTTCCCGCTTTGCTTCCAATATATGTACAGTCTCTTGTGTATGCCTTATTTGGGACTGGGCTGTGTTGCGCAGGGAAGGTTATAACTCACAGTTTTTTTCTATGCTCCTTTGAGCGAGTCCTCCGTACGGGCAGCTCCGACAGGGCGGTTCCAGGCTCAGGAGACGTGGCCTTGCTCACCAGGCCTCGCATCAGAATTTTGAATTGTTTGGCCAAAAATTAACCGATTTATAAAAATTTTGTATCGGAATAATCCTTATTCTATTATTTGCCGGAATTTCTGCTTTTTTAATTAATTTGGATGGCTATAGGTCAGGACTGCTAAGGATTGCCAATTCTTTGTTAGGGAGCTTCGGATCTTCACGGCCAACTTGGTTTAGCTCCAGACCACGCCCCCTGATCTGCAGTTTAGAGGTATATATATCTCATTTATACCTGTAATCTGATTTGATCTAGCCGATAATGCAGTGCGAGATTTACGTACCTCAGATTAATAATTGCTACCCATATATTTGATCTGCACTTTAGAGACAGATCTCATTTTTAACTCTAATCCAATCTAATCTAGCCAGTAATACAGAATAAGAATAGTCTATTCTGAGATTAAACGGAGTAAGATTTTTTTTACCTTTAGATTCTATGTTGTAGAAAATTGCCTGGCTGTCACATACTGCTTCATTAGAATACATATTCAGGCTGTATACCAGTTCCCCTAGCTTTCCTCCTTCTTCCTTCCTTCTAGTTGTATATATTTTTGTATATTGAATAATAAATGTTATGCTTTAATTTACTCATTTAGAGTCCAGGGGTGCGCAAACTTCCGGCGCTGCTGTATGTGGAAGAAAGGTTTTAACATTACACATAGTTTAACCCTTCTGAGTGCTGGAGGCGCCCTGCCGATACATCGTGATCACAGCCGCTCCTTCGAACGTTCACGTGACAGCGACGTCAGTGATGAGGCAGATGAGGACTCCACTTCCAGCCAGGTCGGATTCAGCGCTCTATAGAAGCGCACAAAGCGGTCTCCCCAATACGAGCAGAAAGCTCATGACGTGGTGGCTATATTATAGGGTTCAAATCTGTAGTACCCTGCCCTGTCTGTATTACCTTGTACTTTCTAAGTCATACATAGGTGCTGCCTGCATAATCACTGCATTTTCTGATACAACATACAAACACAAACAGACTCGGATCCATCTGTCGAATAGGACAGGTTTTGGCTGTCCTCCAGCATATCAGATTACTCCTTTCCTTAAACCTCCCTAGGTAGTCTGGCTCAATTTTCCACTTATATGCACAAAATGAGTAGGTCAGGTTAAAAGAATTATCAAGAGATACAACACCCAAGAGGAAAACATACAAAAAAAAAAAGAAAGAAAGAAAAAGAGAGACTATAGTGCACATTTTTTTTTTTTTTAGAAAACAACATACATCCTATTAATCAGGATTTAGAAAGTAAAGAGATACTTAACATTAATTAAAAGAACTTCATATAGTCACATAAGAAAATGGCACTGCTTATGCCTGGGAGGGATCTAAAAGCTTATCTATTGAAAACATCAGGTGCACAATTAAAGTATCATATGTACCCATTCATTTTCTAAATTTTACGTAAGAAATTGCACACAAAAAAACAACAGGTTTTTTCTGGAGGCAGGTGTTGCAAACTCTTGTAATTTACAGGCTTATTCTCTGTATATGATCATCAAATCCTCTATATGGTTAAGCAAGGCAGGGGCAGCTATTTTCAAATCTCAGCATTCGTTTAAGGGCCTCTTTACGACTGTGCACTCAGCAGTAACTATCCCAACTAGGTTTACATTTGATATGAGAAATTGAGCAGAGACGCCTGAATTTACCCTTAAACTGCTTAGAAATCAATGTCGTATTGTATTGGCATTGTGAGGAATGTGTAAGGAATTGTTTTTGTTTTACATTTCAAAGTCACGAAAATATATAATAACAATTAGATTGTAAGACCTTCGGGGTAGGGACTCCTTTTCCTAAATGTTACTTTTATTCCATTTCTTATGAGAATATATATATCTATATCAAATGGAAATATTAGTGTACTGCAAGGGATTCTGGGAAATGACATGCTAATAAGCACACAGTGCCACCTTTTGCTTCAAAACCATATGGCATGGTCCCCTATAAGCTTATGCTTGCTGCATTGCACAGCTTTTGAGTGCAGCCTGGGTTAGATGCATAGACAGTAAATCTACCCACAGACAGCTGTTTCGACCTTAATGGGTCTCATCAGTGTATACACATACATATATATTACACACATACATACATATATATACTAGCTGATATACCCGGCGCTGCCCGGGATTTAATGGTAGAAAGGGGGGGTGATAGACAGCACTCTGACACAATGACTCAGCAAGGTTGCAGGGTGCACAGAACAGGAAGGGACCCTAATTCCCTTCAGAAGTACTAACAAACCAAACGATAGTACCAGCACTCTCTGTCTCACAGCTATAGATATAGGCGAATACCAGTGTAGGGAATATGAATAATTTAATGACACTAATAATAAACTGAAAATATAGCAACAATAGCCAATACGCCAATGCAAGAATAAATAACACCATAGAGAAAGTCA
The DNA here is from genome assembly GCA_036426205.1 of Ascaphus truei. Classification (NCBI taxonomy): domain Eukaryota; kingdom Metazoa; phylum Chordata; class Amphibia; order Anura; family Ascaphidae; genus Ascaphus; species Ascaphus truei. The sequence continues at coordinate 48,168 of WSYH01003265.1, forward strand.
AAAATTAAAGGGGGTAGAGGGGAAAGAAGGAGAAGGGGAAAAAAACATGAAAGAAAAGGAAAACAAATCACAAAAATGGAAAAAGGAAAGCAAACTAGGGGGGGCGGACGTTTCGAGGGTGGACCTCTTCATCTTGCCCATTCCCCTGGTCCAAAGGTACTTCCCTAAGCCTTCCCTCCCCACTGTCAATAATCCCACACTCATCTATGATATAAATCTAAAGTCAAAGAGGGCAAATCACATACAGATAATCATATCAAACAATAAATTTAAATTGTAAAAGACCACAAACATAGGCACTCGACAGGCACCAGGAGCTGTTGATAGAGGTTTGCTTATACTTGTTCACTGATTGACATCTGATATCTGCATATGTTCTGTGTCTTTTACAATTTACTTATTATTGTTGATATTTGATATCTGCTTATGTGATTTGCCCTCTTAAGACTTTAGTTTATATCATTAGCTGAGTGTGGTTTATTTGGCAGTGGGGAGGGAAGGCTTAGGAAGTACCTCTGGGGACCCTTGGGGACCAGGGGATGGGCCAGATGAAGAGTCACCCCCGAAACGTTTCCCCCTATTTTGCTTTCCTTTTTCCATTTTTGTGATTTGTTTCCTTTCTTCATGTTTTTTTCCCTCTTCTCCTTCTTTCCCTCCCCTCTACCCCCTTTAATTTTGACTTTCTCTATGGTGTTATTTATTCTTGCATTGGCGTATGTGGCTATTGTGTGCTATATTTTCAGTTTATTATTAGTGTCATTAAATTATTCATATTCTCTACCACATGGTATTCGCCTATTCTAAGCTGTGAGACAGAGAGTGCTGGTACTATCTTTTGTTTGCCCGGGATTAATGTTCTGGTCCTCCCCTCTCTCTCTTCCACTGTCACTCCCCCCCCTCTTCTTTCTCCCCCGTTCACAGCAATACGCCCCCCCCCCCCCCTTCACAGCTCCGTACCCCCCCCTACCCCCCCCCCCCCCCCCTGTCCACAGCTCTGGTTCCCCCTGTGTATTTGTCAGCTGAGCTGACTGAGGGGTGAAGTGTGTCAGTCAGTGTGTGTGTGTGTGTGTGTGTGTGTGTGTGTGTGTGCGTGCGTGCGTGCGTGTGTCAGTCAACGTGCGTGTGTCAGTCAGCGTGCGTGTGTCAGTCAGCGTGTGTGTGTCAGTCAGCGTGTGTGTGTGTGTCAGTCAGCGTGTGTGTGTGTGTCAGTCAGCGTGTGTGTGTCAGTCAGCGTGTGTGTGTGTGTCAGTCAGCGTGTGTGTGTGTGTCAGTCAGCGTGTGTGTGTGTCAGTCAGCGTGTGTGTGTCAGTCAGCGTGTGTGTGTGTGTCAGTCAGTCAGTAAGTCAGTAAGTCAGTTATTCAGTCAGTGTGTGTCAGTCAGTCGTGTGTCAGTCGGTCAGTCAGTGTGTGTCAGTCGGTCAGTGTGTGAGTGACTGGGTTGACTGACTGACTGGGTCTGGTCGGTGAGTGGGTGACTGGGTGGTGGTTGAGTTTGGTGACTGGGTGGGTGGTTGAGTTTGGTGACTGGGTGGGTGGGTCGGTGACTGGGTGGGTGGGTCGGTGACTGGGTGGGTGGGTTTGGTGAATGGGTGGGCGAGTCGGTGACTGGGTGGGTGGATGGGTGGGTGAGTCGGTGACTGGGTGGGTGGTTGAGTTTGGTGACTGGGTGGGTGGGTCGGTGACTGGTTGTGTGTATGGGTTTGGGTCGGTGATGGGTGGGTTGGTCGGTGACTGGGTGGGTGAGTTGGGTGAATGGGTGGGTTGGGTCGATGACTGGTGGTGATCGGTGACTGGGTGGGTGAGTCGATAACTGGGTGGGTGAGTCGGGGACTGGGTGGGTGAGTCGGTGACTGGGTGGGTGAGTCGGTGACTGGGTGGGTGAGTCGGTGACGGGTTGGGTGAGTCGTGACTGGTGGGTGAGTCGGTGACTGGGTGGGGTGATGGTGACTGGTGGGTGGGTGGAGTCGTGACTGGTTGGGTGGGTGAGTCGGGACTGGGTGGTTGGTGAGTCGGTGACGGTGGGGTGTGAGTCGGTGCGTGAGTCGACTGGGTGGTGGGTGGTCGGTGACTGGGTGTGTGACTAGTGGGTGGGTGGTCGGTGACTAGTGGGTGGGTGACGTGACTGGTGAGTCGGTGACTGGGTGGGTGGGTGAGTCGGTGACTGGGTGAGTGGGTGACTGGGTGGGTGGGTTGGGTGAGTGGGTGACTGAGTGGTGACTGAGTGGGTGACTGAGTGGGTGACTGAGTGGGTGACTGATGGGGGACTGAGTGGGTGACTGAGTGGGTGACTGAGTGAGTGGGTGACTGAGTTGGGTGACTGAGTGGGTGACTGAGTGGGTGACTGAGTGGGTGACTGAGTGGGCGACTGAGTGGGCGACTTTGACTGAGTGGGCGACTTTGACTGAGTGGGCGACTTTGACTGAGTGGGCGACTTTGACTGAGTGGGCGACTTTGACTGAGTGGGCGACTTTGACTGAGTGGGTGACTGAGTTGACGGACTGGGTGGGTGGGAGACTTACCTTGACCGGGTGGGTGGTGGTGCCTGGTGGCAGACTGTTCCCCTCCAGGCCCTGATATCTCTGTGGCATCTGCCTGAGGCAGGAGTTGGGCTCGGGAAGTTGGCAGGGGGGGGGGAGCAAGAGTGGCAGGCTGGGGCAGGAGGGCCGCGCCGCGCTTCCCCTCTGTTCCTCTTTGGGAATGAGGGGGGAGGAGCGTGGAGTTGGCGGCTGGCCTAGGAGGGCCGCGCCGCGCTTCCCCTCTGTTCCTTGTTGGGAGCGAGGGTGGAGGAGCCTGTAGTTGGCGGCTGGGGTTAGGAGGGCCACGCCGCGCTTCCCCTCCGTTCCTCGTTGGGAGCGAGGGGGGAGGAGTCTGTAGTTGGCGGCTGGGGCAGGAGGGCCGCGCCGCGCTTCCCCTCTGTCCGGGAGCCGGTGCAGGGCGGAGCACGTGAGGGTGAGTGTGATGGGGTGGATGGGGATGCTGCTGCTGGCCGGGGCTGGTGGATTCCCTGGGGGGAGCCGGCGGGGAGGTGAGCTGGGAGGGTGAGGGAGCTGGGGGTGATGGAGGGGGGAGCCGGCAGGGAGGTGAGCTGGGTGAAGAGGACAGTGTGTGTGTCTCAGTTGGGTGAGGCCGAGGGGGAAGAGAGTGGCAGTTGGGTGACATCATAGAGCTACCAATCTGATTGGCCAGAGTCTGAGGACCAATCAGATTCACCGCATCTAGCACCAGACTCACAAATGTAAATTTTATTACACACACACACACACACACACACACACACACACACACACACACACACACACACACACACACACACTCTCGTTAAGTTATGGTTGGTAAAAAAAAAGTGACAAAAATCCTCCACAGAAAAGCATATAGCAAATGGAAATATTACCGTGTGCTCATTTGCATCTCTTGGGCAGGTCTGCAACCGTGCCTTTCACCATTATCACCCAGCATACAGTGCTTCCACTGCAACAAGGGATTCTGGAAAATTACATGCAAATGAGCACATAGTGCCACCTTTTGCTTCAAATCCATATTACATGGAAATGGATTTCATGTCCCTGGAGCTGAGAGCAGCAGCAGCAACAGAAGGGTCCCCCGCCTGGAACCTTGGATGAGGCATGCGGTGGTGATGCAGCTGAGGGAGGTTAACAGACAGCACCCCCTATTGGACGTCGAGACCTTTGCCAAGGAGCTGGCGAGTAAAGCAGGCGTTTACTCTGGACGAGATCCTGAGCATCCAGGACCTAAGGGTTGGCCTGTTTTTGTCACCTTCACCACAGCGGGTGCCTGCAGGCGCTATTGGGAGGCATTCCAGACCCTGAAACAGGAGGTCCCCTTCTCCCAGTTCGATGTGAACTGCCCCATCCTGAGGGACAAGAAGAGGATCACTGTAATGGTGAGGAACCACCACATTCCTGGAAGGGATACTGCCACCTTTCTGCGGCGCTTTTGCACCGTGGTGAAGGAGCCGAGTCGGATCAAGGACAAGTTGGGGTACTGGGTGGGAAAGTGGAGCATGGTCGTGCGCTTGTGGCCAGAACCAGATGCGATGGACCAGTTGCAACATCTTCCCCCCAGATTTTCACTTGCGGGTTGCTCAGGAAGGGTTTTTTTTTACCCCAACCAGCCACAGACCTGCGGGAATTGCAGGAACCTGGGGCACCAGTGGAAACAATGCACACTGGGAACCTGTAGGAAGTGTATACACACCGGACACGACATCAAGTATTGTCCCCGCCAGAAAACTTGTGACCTGTGCGGAATGACAACCCAGTTTCGGGACTGCGAGCTGAGAGTCAGGAGCTATGGACAGGTCGCGGCAAAATGCGCGAAACCGTGCGTGCCCCTGGCAACAACTCAGGTGCTCAGGTGGCAGCCAAGAAGAACCCCGCAACCCAACACAACCCGAGAAGTGAAAGAGTGGTAAGCATCAGAAGGAACAAAGATGAAATCAGGTCACCAAAACAGCGCCTGCTGCGGCTCCCAAGTCTTTTCCTTCAGCAGCAGCCCCGATCCCACATCCTCCCCCAAAGCCCTGCAGAAGCACTCCCCCCCATTGCTGCCGCAACCACCACCTCCTTCCCTCCCTCACCCTCCTCCCTCCCCACTGCAGCCCCTCCCACCCTCCACGAGGCTGCAGCCCCTCCCCCTATAACACCTCTCCCCAGCCCAGAGGCTATTGCACCCCCTCTCCCTTTCTTCCCTTGCTACAGATACAACCCCCAGTGCCCAGACCAGAAAGGGGAAGCAGGGAATAAAGAGGAGAGTCCCTGAGACGGAAAGCACAAACCAGGGGCTGGAGCAGAAGAGGGCTCAGCTGCTGATCAACGTCTCACCCACATCCAGCGACGCTGACAGCGACCTGGAGGAGGAAAAAGCAGATATGCAGGAGGCGGCCATCATAGAAGAGCCACCTGGAGAGAGAAGAGATTGGGGAAGAGCTCATAAAAGGTGTGGCAAGAGTCCGCAGAGGCCCTCCTTGATGACAACCTCGGCCACACCATGGATCTGCTAGATTGGCTGTGCGAGGAAACCAGCACAGCCACCCAGGCCAATGAGGATGGTAACTAGTATCACTGCATGTCTGTCTAACCCTTTATCCCCAAACTAATGGCGTCCTTTAACATTTTCTACATTAACGTATGCGACGAGTCAGTATACTAAACTTTCTTTCTTTCTTTACAGAAATGTGATGTGTACATGCTGCAGGAACGTGCCTTACCTTTTTCTTGGTCCTACAGGCATCTGAGCAGGCAGTGGTCTCATGGCCCCTCCTACTGGTGTGGGGGGAATGGGTGCAGGAACGCAGATGTAGCCATTTTGATTGGGGGGGAGGGGATGTTTCACTGTTGATTCTGTCCACAAGCTCGTCTGCGGCAGACTTCTTGTATTAGACGGTTCGTGGGCAGGGCAGTCCACTACATCAAAGACCACTGCGTACATGCAGCCCTGGTCAGTTTGGACCAGGAGAAGGCCTTCAACCATGTCTATCACGATTTCATGGGCAGGGTGCTGCAGCGGTATGGGGCAGATGTTCTGTTCTTATGTTAACCTGATGTACCTTGATACTTGCAGTGTGGCGATCGTGAACGGATGAAAGACTAACCCCTTCCCTGTACTCTCAGTGGTTAGGCAAGGTGGCCCTCTTTCACCTCTCCTTCTTGTCTGTTGTATAGAGCTCTTCGCCCAATGCATCAGATGAGACGCAGGGATCAGAGGGATCGTTGCGCCAGGACCCCAGAGACGTGAAGTGAACTGCTCACTCTACATGGATGACGTCACCATCTTCTGCACAGATAGCCGGTCGATGAAGACGCTCAGCCGGACATGGGAGGACTTCGGGAAAGCTTCAGGAGCAAAAGTCAACTGCGGGAAGTCAGAGACCAAGCTATTTGGGCGTTGGAACCAGACTGCCGACCCCTTGCCCTTCCCATCAGAGCAGGCCTCATCAAAATCCTGGGCGTATGGTTTGGTATGGGTAGCGAAGGCACAGCCCTGAAGAGCTGGAATGAAAGACTGAACAAAGTGAAGCAGAAATTTGGACTGTGGCGTCTCAGACCCCTCACCATAGAGGGAAAAAAACTGGTGCTGCAGAACGAGAGATTCTTCCTGTTCTGCAGTATGTGGTCCTGGTATGACCATCCTCTAGCAGAACTGTCAGGCAATCTCCATGGCAGTGTTCCGCTTCATCTGAGGTGCCAAGATGGAAAGAGGCAAGCGGGAAGTGATGTACAAGGAGACACGCAAGGGAGGTAAAAGAAATCCTTACATCCCTACTATGCGGCGTGCTTTGTTTGTAAGCAACAGCGTGCAAATCGCCCAGAGAGACTATGACAAGGACTCTACTAGCTACTCCATGTCCTGCTTCCTACTCTTGCCACTCTGGAGAGCACTGGGGTGGGACAAGTGGGACAGCTCCATCCCTTACAACTGGCACATGCCCTGGTTCTACAAGGACGCGAGGAAGTTCATGAGGCAGAACAAACTGGAGGGAGTAAAACCAGATTTCTGGAAGCCCCAGTTCATTTACAAAATGATCAGGGCAAAGGACACATTGGTCCCAGGACTCCAACCCAACACTTTTGCAATGGTGTGGAGGAATGTGGCATCGAAAGGACTAAAGAACAAGCATAAGAACATTGCATGGCAGGCCATACACGCGGGACTTCCTGTGAGGGCCGACATGTATGAAAGTAGACTTAGCCTCGTGAGGCACTGCCCCAGGTGCAACCCAGTGGAGGAACCTGTTCTTCACCTCTTCTGGAACTGCACCTTTGCGCAGGCCTTGTTGCGAGCTCTGGACTCTGAACTAAGGGATTGTATACATAGGAAGTACACTACATACGATTCTGTGTTCTATAGACTTTTTCCAGGAACACACACAGAAGACAGAATCGAAACCGTTTGGCATCTAAGGTGTTGTTTCAAGGATGTTTTGCTATGCGCCAGGTAATGTTTGACCAAGGGGAAGAAGAGTATGTCGGTACAGGACTGTGGCAGGCTGATTCGTAGCTTGCTCAAAGACTATTCCATCATTGACGGCCCTGAGGAGGACTAAACCCCCTTTCCTCCCCACTCCCCAAAAGTTTTTTCTGTGCAAATAAAGTTTGAGATGATGTATGTATGACATGTATTGATCTAAATGCATGACATATGTATAGGTAATGAACTACGCCGTGGTGCACGTCATAGTTTTTTTTACGTTTGATAGTTTATTTTCCCAAAGTAAATGTATGAGAGATCTATGGGTTATGCACTGCGCTGTTGTACACATTGCAGTTTTTTTTCTTTTGGAAAATGATGTATTGTTATAATCTTGTTGTAAAGATTCACTGCATAATAAAAGAATTTTCAAAACAGAAAGCTGTCTGTGGGTAGGTTTACGGACTATGCATCTTAACCCAGGCTGTGCTCAAAAGCTGTGCAATGCAGCAAGCATAAGCTTATAGGGGTCCATGTCATATGGATTTGAAGCAAAGGTGGCACTGTGTGCTCATTTGCATGTCATTTCCAAGAATCCCTTGCTGCAGTGGAAGCACTGTATGCTGGGTGATAATGGTGAAAGGCGGGTTTGCAGACCTGTCTAAGACATGCAAATGAGCACAAAGTAATATTTCCATTTGCTATATGCTTTACGGTGGAGGTTTTTTTTGTGTCACTTTTTTTTACCCACCATAACTGAACTGTGTGGTGGATACGTATTCAAACTTCAAATTGCAAAGCCAGTATAACCAACCTCACACTGATGAGACCCTATAGGTCAAAACAGCTCGGCCTTTGACCTATGATCAAGTGTAGTGTCTATCCTACCTGTGGCAGGAGTAGGATGGACAGTGACACACATTTGGTCCTCTGGCCTCGTTGAGAGGTGGGATGAGCCCAATATTTCTTGGCTCCACGCACCCCAGCATGAGAAATTCAGAGGGTGGGGGGGGGTTCCTAGTAGAGTACCGTCCCTGGGTTGCGCACTGTGGGCAAGGTTATGCCCTTCCGCAGCTACAGCACTGGTACATCGAACATTTCCCAGCATCGGACCCTGGATTCGAAGGATTACTTCCCTCATTCATGCAGTTTCTGGGCCTTCTGGCTAAGGGGAGAGGTGGGGTGGAATTTTTTTAACCCGCCCGGCCCATCAGGGCTGGGGTACTCCGGCACGACTCACGCACTACGGCTAGTCACCGTCCCTCGTCGGACGGAAAACGACTAAGACTCAGACTTTCTTGCGGGCCTTTTGGCCGAGGGGAGGAAGAGATTAATGTTCCGAATCCTGACGGAGGACGGCGTCATAGACCCCGAAGACCTAGGCCTACCTGCTGAAGATTTTTGGGGACAATGTAACATGGACTTGTTCGAGGACACGCTCACAGGGAAGCACCCAGCCACTGAAGTGGCTTGGGTTCACGGGTTCACTGACTTTTTTCAGGAACACACACAGAGAATGCAATCGAAACAGGTTGGCATCTAATGTGTTGTTTCAAGGATGTTATGCTATTCGCCAGGGAACATTTGACCAAAAAGAAGAAGAGTATGTCGGTACAGGACTGTGGCAGGCTGATTCACAGCCTGCTCAAAGACTATTCTATCATTGACGGCCCTGAGGAGGAGGACTAAACACCCTCCCCCCAACCCCCTCCCCAAAGTTTTTTCTGTGCAAAACGAAGTTGGAGATGTATGTATGACATTTATTGAACTAAATTAATGACATCTGTATATGTAGTGCACGTTAGTTTTTTTTTTTACTTTTGGGAAAATATTAATAAAAGTAAATGTATGAAAGATGTATGTGTTATGCACTGCGCCGATGTATACATCGCAGTTCTTTTTTTCTTTTGAAAAATGATTTATGTATTGTTATGATCTTGTTGAATTCACTGCATAAAAAAAAGAATTTAAAAAAAGAAGCCGTCTGTGGGTAGGTTGACTGGCTATGCATCTTAACCCAGGCTGTGCAATGCAGCAAGCATAAGCTTATAGGGGTTCATGTCCAAATGGATATGAAGCAAAAGTTGGCACTGTGTCCTTATTTGCATGAGCACACAGTAATATTTCCATTTTGCTATATGCTTTATGGTGGATGTTTTTTTGCCGCTTTTTTTACCCACCATAACTTAAATAATGTGGGTAGTGGTGTGTGGGGTTGTGTGTGTGTGTGTGTGTGTGTGTGTGTGTGTGTGTGTGTGTGTGTGTATATGTACATATATATATATATTATATATAATGAATAAAGAATTCAGTTCTTTTCACCATAGCTCTTGATCCATTTGTTGCCAAAATTAGAGCTGGCAGTGAAGAGATTAACAGCATCAGATTTGCAACACAACACGAAAAGTGTTAAATTATGTTCTTGTGGTGTTAGATTATATGTCTGTGTAGGGAACAGTCAATTTACTTGTGGCCTCACATTCGAGTCACTTAATCGTCAGTTTGAGTTTCTAAGCTGTGCAGGTTTATCTAGTGAAAAAAAAACCTAAACGTTATCCCAAATATTAAAGTATTCATGGTGTGGGCGGGGGGAGGCGAGGGAAAGCGGTCACCTGGTGCAGGACTGCAGTCAAGGTACACTGGGGAAAAACAAGGCTCCGGAGAGAGTGCACTGTTATAAAAGAAGAGGCTCACCTGGCAGCTTGCAACTGGCATGCCAATCGATAGATCAGTCTGTGGGAGACGGGAGTGGGTGACTGCTCATAACCAAGGTTTGTGGGGAGATAATGGATAGAGGGTTGGTGTCGGAATAGTGCGGCCCTGCATCGCCAAACCCCCTGGATTACTACACGTAAGGACGTCTATAACGAACATTAATTATAGTGTTTAAGACCGATTTCTACTTTTAAATACCTGGTGTTGGTCACCTTGCCCTTCATTGGGAGGGAATGGAACGAAACATTGCAGACATCTTTTGATTGGCAAATTCTGATGACCAGTAACGTATGCATGAATTGTACAATGAAACATCAAAAATAAGTACATATGTAAATTGTGTTTCTTTCCCTTCATACATAACATGCTGCTACTATATACATCATATGCAAATGTTCAGCAGCAATATATAAGCCATATACAGTATGAATCTTGCAATTTTCAGCCGTTTCAAGTCATGTTGCGTTTGTGAATGAAAAAATGCTCTGCCTCACCTGAATTAATTGGGGGCTTTTTAATAACGTCAGTAATAATCTTCCGTACTGTGGGGGTCAGGCCAGCTCGCTGCACATCGAGAGGATAACCAGCTTTGAGCGCTTGGCATAAATGCATGCCAACCGCGGGCAAGCTTAAACTTCTAGTATTTGCGATTTTAAGCTGTAGAGACAGAAAAGAGGATCGTGAAACATTAAAAAAAACATTGCAAACTTCTCTATAACCATATAAATTAAACCAATGAAAAACAAATACCGAAAGTTGTCTCCTAGCTATGACTGGGTCAAAAAGCAGCATATGAATTAAAATCGGCAAAAAAAACGACAACTGAAAATCAACTGAGGTTTGTGACAATAGGGGTAGCCAGTCTTCATAATAAAGGTGAAGTCTGACTGCTTACCACTGAAAACCGTGGGTCCCCGGTAGCTTAGAAGCACCATTAGCCAGGGACACAGTGTGTATTGTAACCTTTACTGTTGTCCAATAAACCTGGGATTTCGGGAGTGGGAGTTTAAAGGGGGATATTTGGGTGGAAAGGTGTTCAAAACATGTGAACAAGGTCGGGGGGGGGGCAAAGATACCGGTTGTCCCCCCATTTTACCCGCACACCTCATCTGGTATGCGAGTACGCAAATGCATGTTGTCCCCGCAATATCTCCCCTTTAAAATAATGCATTTCCAACCCACCATGCTTAGTTTAATAGTTGTATTCCAGAGCCCAGCTTATAGAGATGGATACACATTTTAAAAGTACATGCTTTTTCCTCTATGCAGACAGTCCTGGTATTCCGATAAGTAGCCAGGATGTCTGCATAGAGATGAGGGATCAAAGAGGAGAAGGGAAGTCGAGTGTGTCAGAACGTTTGGTTAATGTGGAAGGGCGGAGTACCAGGTCTGGAGGCAAAGGCTCCCCGCGGGCGAGACTCTGTTCTCCCAGACTCGGTGGAGCCTACCCAGCGGGAGGTATAGGGCTGGCAAGGGGAATCCATTGCTGGTAGGCATGATTCCCATTGGCCAGTTCGAATTTCCTGCTTGCCGGCATCCTGAGTCTTGACACACCCCCTCCTCAGACGTACAGCCAGACAAGCCCCTAGCTCACTGGCTGGTACAGCTACGATCCGATCTCTGATTGGTCGCCAGCCCCTTCTCCATGTTGAACATAAAACAGTGAGGTCTATATACAGTAAGGGGACTGGCTGATCAGAGAACCAAACGATTTTGAGACTTGGTCCGGTGAGGTGTGGTGGGCTTTTCAAAGGTGCTTTGCTCCGAATAGCAAAGCACTCAGCACGGAGATGCCCAGCTTAGCGGGGGACAAGTTCTCAGATTGCAGCCAAGTTCCCGCGATTGCTTGGCTAGCGGTTAGCAGGTATAGCCAGGTACCTTTCACAGAAAGAGTACAGTGAAGTTCCTGGACATGGAGCGGATAGGGTAAGCCTTCAAAAGGAGGCACCCTTCACCTAGTTGAGGCTAGAGACTCCCCCCAGATCCCCAGTTAAGTGTATATTTCTTGTATCATTGTGTGTTTGCTGGTCTCACCAGAATAAACCTCATTTTATTCCAGTTCTTTGTTTGTTCTGCCTAATGAATTGATCCCGGAAGGTTAAAGGTGTTAAAAGTACTGGTCTCTCGTGACGAGGGTTTTTTTCCTGTGATGAATCATGTGATACAGTATTTCCCCCCAGTTTTGCTGCCGAGAGGCTTCGATACATCAACCCCTCAAGAACAAGAAACAAGTAAGCAAGAGCGAGTCATTTATTCTGAAAAAGGGATGACTGGATTTACTCAACTTTGAGATTGATATTGCTGTGCGTTAATGGTCCAAAAAGGGCTATTTTTACCACGGTATTTACCAGAGGATTAACACTTACAAAAAAGGCAGCAAACAATTCATTTTACTGCAGTGATTAGTGTGGGCAAAATTAACACCAGTCGCAATTTAGCATGCAAATCGCCTGATTACATATGCAAGATTTACACTTGACAACAAATGAAGAATTAATGCTTAATTACCCCAAGCTGGCATTAAGCCGATATTACATATTGTACATAATAGCTACTATATTCAATGGCAAGATAAGACTAGTCAACCTAGAATAGATGATAAAAAAAACATATCAAATGTTGAGCTTATTAATATATTAACCCTTAGAAACCCAAGTGGTCACTAGTCATGGTCAATTCATGACTAGTTGATCACTTGGGCTTCTAAAGGCTTAACATGTGCCAATATGTCAGCAACACAAAGAACAAAGAAGCCCTCAAAAAAGCACACACACATATCTCATTAAATAATACAAAGAAAGATATAAATTGAATAATAAACCAACATTTTATTAATCAAACACATCTAACAATAAAATACTAAAATAACAAACATGAAAACAGACTGGTATTGTACCTCTTGTAGTGGGCACGTTTGCAACATCTAGATCTGGGGGGTATCGTGTTTAGACATCTATACATGCATACCCTACATGCAAACAGTTACACCTATATTGTACATTGCATTCATTTTTATCTGAGTTCTCATTTATGTGTAATTTGGGTCAGTATTAGTACCAGTACATTCGATATAGGGATACGAAGGATGTTTGACACACCTTTTTGCTGTTGACTGGCCGGTCGAGATTACTCTGGGTACTATGTCCCTAATGTGATCTATCCAGTAAGGGTTTCATTCCTACGTTTTTTTCCCCCTTTTCTTTATTTGTGTTTGTAGTCCTTTATGATTGGTCATTTTTTGCATTGATTTTTCAGGAGGTTTTTCCCAGTCTGTTTCCATGTTTGTTATTTTAGTATTTTATTGTTAGATGTGTTTGATTAAAAAATGTTTGGTTTATTAATTAATTTATATATCTCTCTTTGTATTATTTAATGAGATATGTCCGAGTGCTTTTTTGAAGGCTTCTTTGTTCTTTGTGTTACTGATATCTATTTTGCCCTTTAGCACTGCCAGTCCTGATTTCATTTGCAGGAATTTTTTCTGGCTATAGACTTCATTTATCTCAAACGGTTGTTTTGATTGCGGTATTTTTGTGTGTGTTCATGTGCCAATATGTATTCATTGTTTTGTATCTTATTTGTAGGATTTGTTGGCATTTCTTTACAATGCATTGTAATTCTTATTTTAAATGTTTAATTTCACGTTTTATGTGGTACAGAAAAGAAATGGTGGGGAGCATATGGGTACAAGATCATAGACCATGGACAATATCATGTGCAAATGTACAGCACTAAGCAATAAAAAATAGTAAAGGTGGCCTTAGAGGGTGCACCCAAGAGTACAGGGAGAATACAAAAACTATCCACAGGGGAGATGGAGAGGAAATAATCCCTTATGGGAGGGGCCACTATATGTGCTAGAACTGAAGGCGACATATGGTATATCCACAAGGAAGGAAAAAGGAAACAGTGATGCTGTGTGGTGACACGAGTGTGTATACAAATTAACCTTTATTGGAATAATGGATAAAATAAAGACACAAAGGAGGGACATATAAATCACATATAGATAACAGTTTGGATTTCTTGAATAAGGGATACTTTCCTCTCCACCCTCCCTGTGGATATTTTTGCTTTTTCAATATTTGCATAAAGAGCCCAAGTGCCTAGATTGTGAGCTCTTCAGAACGGGGACTCCGTTTTACATGGTTTCCACTTATGTCACAGCACTCACCCATGTACAGATAGGAAACGGTTTTGTTCGGTCAATGTCAGTGAGTGAGAGTGAGAAAACACAGACTGTCAAAGTAGATTGGGAGGGAACCATACACTTACCAGAGATAAATACTGCTCTTGGAACAGCGAGTAGGTGACACGCTGAGACTCTGGTAAAGCACTGCACACACTGCTTTGCTGAATTTCCACATTTGGTTGTAAATTTGGACCAGGATTGGAAAACAAACCTTCCTAAAAAGGAAAAAAAATTAAACGTACAGTGTAAAGTGCAACCGTGTTATTCTTTTGCCCTCTTACTGTGTCAACAATGAACTTTAAAAGACAAAGAGCACAAAGTTATATTCAAAACTATTGAGACTAGGCTCAGTGAGACCTCATTGATGATTTTATCTGCGATACCCATTGGTGTCAAAGTTTTCTTTCCTTTCAGATTGTATGCATAACACTTATGTTCTCAGTTATACTGAAAAACTTCATTACTTTTTTCCAAGCACACTTGCTTGATTCAGGTAATTATAAATCAAATGTATTTAACATAACATAGTAGTTAGCTCTATGCAGCTCCTGAGGTAAATCACAGCGTCTATCTGCTACAACAGCAGAACTCCTCCTTCCAAGATGGCTGCCATATAACATCTGGTCTTCCTCAGTCGGTTCTCTTCAAGGTACAGTACTTGCCTGTACGGTTTAAGGCTAGACACTACAAATACCAGTTTTAAACTGTGTGTGGGTGGACCAAAGAAAGCAGACAACAGAAAATACTTTGATTAGTATGCCCTCTACTCACCACTGAACTGAACGCATTGAACCCTACCATAAAACAACAGCCTTACCTGCAAACTAGTCACAAAGATGGCAGAGCACAAAAAAGAAGAAAATAATACGTGCAGTTAAATAGTTGGTTATGCAAACCATACACAGTGGTTGACATCAAAAAGCAGCACAATGGCATGCAAAGGGAAATAGGAAGGGGAGGGGGGGTGGACGGGAAAGGGATGGGGTGTATGGAATATTAAATGAATATGATAAATAACACTCACACGGTCATGTGAGTGGTGTACACAACACAAGTCTTGACAGGAAACCCCTTTCATCTGTCTTCTGGTAATGGAGCTGTCACTCTCCGTCATCCAAGTAAAACACAACGGGGCGATAAACAAGCAGATTGGTAGAAAATGCAATTTATTTAAATAACAAAGTAAAATCAACTCACATATGATATCACCCGCTTCAGCTAGTTGCAGCTCTCCATTTGACCCTGGATGTAGTGCGCTCCCACTTCCGCGTCCGGCGAGTGGGACTAAAGCCAAGGGATTCCAGAGGACTTACGGTAGCCGATAGGGGACAAAATGCCTCCGTCTCCCACGATAGAACAACGTGTTTTGCACAACTACGGCGTTTCCTCAGGTTCATGTGGGCTGCTGGGTGAAGGCTTCTAATAGACACTCGGCACTTGATTGGCCAAGCTTCTTACACCCATCAGGTGCGCCAAGGGGTTAGAGAAATCTCATTCGCAATTACCCTGATAATGCCTAATTAGAGTTGATAGGAGTGCTACCTTTGGCAGATAGCAAAAATGAAAAAAAAAACAAAACATCCTAAGACATCATGAAGAATGTGATAGTTAGGTTTTGCACACTCAAAAAAAGAGTACTTCCCTTGTAATTAAAATAAGTGCTAAGATCAAAAAAAGAATAAACGGTGAAGTGTCTAAGGGATGCTTTGAATTTAAAACACATAAAATTGACTGGACTGTGAGTGTGTCAACTACCAACATGCACTTACACAACTTAATCTGAGGTGAACAGAATACCAGATCTCTGATATACAAAGGAACAATATGCAAGTGCACTTGTCAACATGGCTGAAGAAAACCAATCAATTATGAAATATTGATTAAAAAAAAATTGTATTAGTGATTTGTTGCATATAACCCATAAAGGGTAACATTAAAAATTGCTGAACTTTATGCATGGACCCTTGTTAACATGGCTAAAGAAAACCAATCAATGGTGAAATATTAATAAAAAATCATTAGTAGTTTATTACATATAGCCCATAAAGGGTAAAATACAAAGTTGCTAAACATTAGGTAACCTTTCGAACCCATTGCTGACATAGGTAAATAAATACACTTAAATATATTATTTAGGAAAAGTACAGTTGAGACTGAATTAGAACACATTCCAAATCAAAGAGTGATAGTGGTCATCATCATAAATGATTTAAAAAATGCACCATTACAATTGTATCATTAACATTTTGAAACTTGCCATAATTTAAGCCAATAACAAATAGAAAAATGTGACAAAACATAGTTCAATGGATCGGCTATACATATGACAAAGTACATTGCAATCCCTTGCAAAACTACAATGCTCCCTATGGTTACAACAGCCTATAGCTGTATATCTATCCCTTCACCTAGCAACCCACATGAACCTGTTGAAGCACCATAGTCGTGCGAAACGCGTTGTTCTATCGTGAGAGACAGAGGTATTTTGTCCCCTATCAGCTACCGTAGTTCTCTGTAATCCCTTAGCTTTAGTCCCACTCGCCGGACGCTGAAGTAGGAGCGTACTACATCCAGGGTGAAACGGAGAGCAGCGAATAGCTGAAGTGGGTGTGAGTTGATTATTACTTTGTTGTTGTTTAAATAAATTGCATTTTCTACAAATCTGGCTGTTTATCGCCCTGTTGTGGTTTACTTGGATGACGGAGAGTGACTGCTCCATTACCAGAAGACAGACGAAAGAGGTTTTCTGTGAAGACTTGTGTTGTGTACACCACTCACATGGCCATGTGAGTGTTATTTATCATATTCATTTTAATATTCCATACACCCATCCTTTTGTCGTCCACCCCCCTCCCTCCCTATTCCCCTTGCATGCCATTGTGATGCTTTTTGACATCAACCACTGTGTATGGTTTCCGTCACCAATTATTTAACTGCACTTATTATTTTCTTCTTTTTTACGCTCTTATTGCTATCTGAGGATCAAGGGAAGATCCATTACCGGCTGAGCAGCATTATTGATTCGGGACAGTATTTTACCATGTGTTTGATGTGTTCTTCACCTGGGCATGCATCACTATTATTAGTGTCGGTCAGTTGGGTTTCCTCCAACTTACTGTATCTTATTAGGGAGGGCCTCAGTTTTGTGTTTATAGTTACCTGCAAGCTGTTAGCAAGGCAGAACTCCTTAATTACACCCAGAAGGGGAGCCAACATGGACGACTTGGCATCTGATACTCCATCCACTTTCTTCATGTTTTCAATGGTGGTTGGCCTTTGGAAAAACAGAACCCAGAATTAAGATTGGCAAGTAGTCAGGTTTAAAAAAAAAAAAAAAGTGTGTGTGCTGAGCACACGCATTGTAAGTGAAACTTCTTTGTGCTTTGTCACAGAAATTGTATTTGCGATAGTGATGTTTTTCATTTAATAAGAGACTTGAGTATAATTTATTTTATTTATTTTTGTGTTGAAATGTCCATACGATCACTTGGAATACATGATATAATTGACTTACTTTCGTTACCATAAGATGCATATATTTTGGATTGCAAACTATCTAAATGCCGTTACTCTCAAGTCTTTTATTCAATGTAAATCATAAAAATCAAACACACAAATTCAGTGACAAAACGCAAAAAAGTTTGACTTAGAACGCACGTACTCAGGGCACACCCGTTTTTTTGCATCTTTATAATCATTACAGTTACTATATTAATCTATATACAATTCATGTGTTATGTGTACACACCTTTCATGTTATCCACTTCTGCCTTTTTTTATTATAAATGGCACATTTATAATTTTTTTGCTATTTGCACTTCTATATTTATAGTCGCTTGGAATTCCACTGGTAACAGTGGTGTATGTTTCCACTTCTGTGCATGCAGAGTATGGCTGGTCCGCAGATGCTGAAGCACATGCGCGTGTACCGCAGATGCTTCTGCACATGCGCGTGTACCGCAGATGCTTCAGCACATGCGCGTGTACCGCAGATGCTTTTGGGCACGTATCGCAGATGCTTATGTATGTATTTATTTGTATAGCGCCATTAATGTACATAGCGCTTCACAGCAGTAATAGTTACAATCATATAAATAATAAGATATAAATAACACAAAGAGAAGAAGTGCTTCAGACTTAAAAGTAACATTTAGGAAAAGGAGTCCCTGCTCCGAAGAGCTTACAATCTAATTGGTTGGTAGGAAGAACGTACAGAGACAGTAGGAGAGCATTCTGGTAAGTGTGTCTGGAAGGGGCCAAGGTTACTGTATGAGGTGTTAATTATCAGCCATCGAGCTACTCATATGCTTCCTTAAGCAGGTGTGTTTTAAGGTGAGTCTTAAAGATGGATAGAGAGGGTGCTAGTTGGGTATTGAGGGGAAGGACATTCCAGGGTGTGGGGCAGTCAGTGAGGAGGGTATAAGGCGGGAGAGGGCTTTGAATACAAAAGGGGTAGAGCGACAGAATGCAAGAGCCGGGATGGTGTATAGCGAGAAATTAGGGCTGAGATGTAAGGAGGAGCAGAAGAGTGTAAAGCTTTAAAAGTGAGGAGGAGACTTGAGTGTGTGATATGGGATTTGATAGGAAGCCAGGAGACAGATCTAGGAAAGAGCAGAGTGATTCTAGGAGCAGCATTTAGTATAGATTGTAGGGGAGACAGGTGGGAGGCAGGAAGGCCGGAGAGCCGGAGGTTACAGTAATCAACATGGGAGAGAATGAGGGCCTAAGTCAAAGTTTTAGCAGACGAGCAGCAGAAGAAAGGGCGTATCTTTGTAATAATGCAGAAGAAAAAGCGACAGGTTTTAGAAACGTTTTGATTGTGAGAAAAGAATGTGAGAGAGGAGTCGAGTGTGACCCCTAGGCAGCGTGCTTGGGCTACTGGGTGAATTATGGTACTTCCAACAGTAATGTAGAAGGAGGGAATAAGGCCAGGTCTGCTTCTGTGCATGCGCGCCGATGCTCCTGCGCGCGCATGCGCGCGCAGATGCTTCTGCGCATGTACGGAGTACAGCGGATGTTTCTGCGTGTGCAAAGTACGATGGCTGCTTCTGCGCATGCGTAGTACGACGTCCGCTTCTGCGCCTCACCAGCCCATTATGTCACTTTCGTTACGGATTTTCGTTACCAGCCAAGAGATTTTTCCCACCAAAACTCTGTAGGTGCCAGCAAAGACGTTTCACTTCAAAAAACATGGCCTCATTGTTATAATGACTACCAATTATCAGTAACAATCATACTCATTTATTAGTTACTCCCTTCAATGCCAGAGTTCTATATTTTCCTGCTTTTGGTGAAACAGATAAGGACTGTGTTATGTGCAAAAACCAATAGCAATTATAATAAATCAGCTTTTTAATACATGCTCATTATTCTCACTAGGTAGATCTCTGGAGAACTGTAACTGGTAATACATGCCGTCAGGAAGAAAAATAAAAAATAAATAAATTAAAAAAAAGTACATGTATATATAATTGCTTTATCAAGAACACGCACCTTGCAACCAACTTTGTTGCTTTGACAATGAAAAGGAAGTCCAGTGGTCGAAGAGCAATGACACTCACTGCAAAACAATCTGGCAAATTTGTCCACTGGATTGTATGACTGAGATCTGTAATATTTTACATTGCCATGGTATCTCACACTTCTGACAGCTGAATTTGGGGTTTGCAAAATAGCAATTTATACTCTGCTTCCCAGACCAGACCAGTTTGAACAAAGTTAAAAAAAAAAAATATGCAGGACACTGTTGTAAATTGTTTTGTCAATTTAATCTATAAAGGTGTTCACATATATAAACTAACAGCATTTAAAGGTCATGCTGTAAAACATGCAATTAAGCACTAGACTTAAAATATACACTTAGTACATTAGTGTGATGACGGTCATGTTGATGCCTGCTTTTTTTTAAAAAAAAAAACAGACAGCTGGGAACATGCAAAGCTGAAAGCAGCAGCTCTCACAAAACAAGTTCCTTGACTCATAAAAATCTGCTTCCTCTCTGACTGAAATGTCAGAAAAAAGCTTTATGGGGTGAAATGAACAAAACATTTGCCTTTATAATCACCATCATTAGCATAATTAGGTGTTTTAAACAGGCCATGAACCTTGCAATCTAAAATTCTAAAAGGAAACCAACACTATGTGTATTCATTCCAGGGCTTATCCACCCTAATTTCACTTTCATTTATGGACAGAGCCAGCAGATAGAAACTTGTAACGCCAGGCAAATAGTCATTTTAGAAGCATCTGGTATTTGTAGACACATTTTGGACGGGGATTTAAATGGTTTATATTTATATTATAAATGACGAAACAGATGGAAAGTAAATGTTATTAGATGAAAAAAAAACAAAATTCTAAGAATGAAGGCACCAATAAAAACACCTAAAAGCTCCTATTGTATCAAGGTTCTTACAACGATTATAGCTCTTACATACGTCTTATACATATATAGGAATAAGGTTTACTATACCTGATCTTTGCCATGTCCACTAGTATCTTGTTGGTAGCTAGTACAGCAGGTGGGACATCCTTCTCACTTGCTAGTTTCTGTCTGGAGGCTACTAATTTGCCATACAACGCAGTCTGTATCAAAAATAATTAGAAAAGTGATGTATATTTTTGCATTAAAAAATCATTGCATGCAATAACATTAGGGTTAGACTCCTCATCAGGCATTGTTTCAGACTCTGCGTGGGAAAGTATATTAGCAGATTTTTAAATACTTTGCTAGCAAATACAAATATCACGTGCGAGCACATACACGTATCCGACAAGTGTGCAACCCTCCTTTTCACCATTATCTCTTGGCATACAATGCTTCCACTGCCGCAAGGGATTCTGGGTAATAACATGCAAATGAGGACCCACGGCCACCTTTTGCATCAAATCTATTTTAACCTGGAGCCCTATAAATTTATGCCTTCCGGATTACACAGTTTTTCAGTACATCATGGGTTAAAGTGCATAGCCAGTAACCCTACCAAAAGACAGCTGCTTAGACCTTTTTGGTATCATCCCTGTGAGGACGCTTATACTGACTTTTCAATCTGAAGCTGGGATAGGTTTCAACCACACAAAAATATTTTTCTATAACCTATGAACATAAATTACATTGTTCTTATTAGATGTTTCATGAGTTGTAAAACCAGAAGATAAAACGGAAGACAGCAATTGATCAAACTGTGTGGAACTTACCACAAAGGACTCCTACATATGTTATTTTGTAGTGTGTGCATATGCAGTAGGATAGAGGAAAAGGGCTAGGAGAGAAAGTGATATTATGGAACTGGCCACAGGATGGAGCTCCTGGGCATTACCAGGGAGCTGCTTTTCAATCTCATTCACTGTTTCCCTGATTGCATCCTAAGCTCCACAACAATCAGAACTACCGTCCAAATGGCAACACATGCCATTTGGCAACACAAAACATGTGGCAATGTGGTAACACAAAACATGTATATAAAGCCAAGCACAAATATTTCCCACTAATAATTTATATTGACAATTGGGAATTATATGATGGTTTGTCAAAGTTGTAAAGAAAGGGCAACAGAGAATTTAAATCTAAGAGCCGACACTTTGAAATATAGCTACACAAATAATGAAAAATAAAGAGACTACAGACATACTGTAAAAGCAAAGAACGAGAAAAGGCAACACTTGCTCTGAAAGACTTGCAATCAAGCCACCTTTATTTGTTGAAGACACGGACACTTGAAAAGACTGGTTTTAGAAGCGCAGTGCACCATCATTTCATCCGTGAAGAATTGCTACATTACTCTATTAAATGGAATCAGAGAATGCAACATTCCTCCAGGACACATGCAGCTACTAGAACCTTAAACTGTACAGGCAGTCCTCGGTTATCCGACACAATGCGTTACTCAAAATGGCGTTGGATAGAGAAACGTCTTAAAGCGAAACACGTTTTCCCATAGGAACACTGTTTAAATTAAAGGTTCCGTTCCTGAAGGCATTTTTAACACTAAAATATACCAAATATTTTATGCAGGCAATAAGATTCCCAGCACACACAAATTATATAGTGAATATAGTGTATATACTGTATTATATATATATATATATATATACAGTGCTCGACAAATAATGATAACCTGTCGCCCGTTGCGAGTGGATTTAGGCAGCTGGCGACACGTGCTGCAGCTCAATGAATTCCCCTGCTCGTGCCAATTTTTTTTTTTTTTTTAAATAAATAATCCCCCTCCCTGATT
>WSYH01003266.1:0-70228 GCA_036426205.1 Ascaphus truei
AAACTTAGATAGTATATTGTAAGATACAGTTTGCACAAGGATATTATTTCTTCACCCTTCTGATGATGTCACAGACGTGTCTTTACTTTTGAACCTATCATTCCCTTTCCTGTCTCTACGGTAATATCCAGCATACATCTCTCCATACTTAAAGACCCTGGGTGAAAGGTGCTCCAGGAAAATTCTTGCAATATGCTAAGTTCGTCAGATCTAACCGTTGTTAAATCATAGCAACAGAGAGATACAGAAAAACTGAGCACCGTTAGGGATAAAAAAAAAAAAGAGTATTTATTTATCGCAAATCACAGCTGCATAATCCCTCAACATACAGTAAAATATTGCCAAAAGTACATAAGGATATAATGTGCCCACATGGGTGACCCTATTATGACCAGTATTGGAACCATTTTTTATAAACCACTGTATCAGGGATGTGAACCCATTCAGAGATAACATGGAACTCCAAGCACAACAAGAGACTGGAATAAGTTAAATTGATAGTGTGTAATGCTCACACCAAGGTAGTAACACAAAAGGCAAAATAAAAGGGTGTCTGCAAGGTCCTCAGAGCTACATGCAAAAGCAATGGTAGCCAGGGAAAGATTAAAGAGCAGAGTACTAGGAGAACAAGTAGAAAGCAAGGCAAAACAAGAAGGTGTCTGCAGAGCTACAGTACATGCAAAAGCAATTGGTATCCAGGGAAAGACAAAAGTGCAAGGGGCGTGAAGTGCAAGGGGAATAGGGTGACCAGACATCCCGGATTAGCCGGGACAGTCCCAGTTTTTTAGGTCTGTCCCGGTGTCCCAACAATCTTTAAAATGTCCCGGTTTTGCCAACAAGTAAGCTTGTTCCTCTGATTGGCCGGCTTTTGCTTTGGGGAGGAGAGCAGAGGATGGGTCTGGCTGTGGCTACAGAGAAGGGTGAGGGTGGGGCCAGCTGCCGAGGAGAGTAGGGGCAAGGCCAGCTGCAGAGGAGTCCCAGCAGTAAGTCAGTGAGAACTATAGACACGCACACACATAATGGGGAAGAGGAAGAGACACACAGAATGGGAAGGGAGAGAGAGAGAGAGACAGAATGGGGAGGGGAGAGAGAGAGACAGATTGGGAAGGGGGAGAGAGAAAGACAGAATGGGGAGGGAGGTTAGGAACTCCTCCTCAAATTGCAATTCCTACAGTAACTCGCCACCTTTTAGGTAGTGTTAAAAAGTGAGTTTTTAAGCCGTGGTTTGCAAGTTGAAGCTACGTGAATAGCAGTTACTGGGGAAAAATTGAGTTTCAACCTTTTTTGAGCTATTGCACGGCTTGAGCGATAATGCTTGTAAAAAAAATGGCGTTTACGGACGATTTTAAAATGTTATAACGGGTTTGTGAACAGCTACACATGCAAAATCGCTTGTAACGTGCACTTATCACTTTGGTCTTGCTGAGACTCATATGGAGGCCCATTTTCTTACTTGCTTTGGCGAGTTCTCTGATATGTTGCTTTGGGTCTACAGGACTTGTGGCAAAAATAACGGTGTAATTTGCAAATTGTAGGTGACTGAAGCATTCACCGTTGATTTTGTATTACTTTTTCTTCCCTATTCAATGTCTTGAACAACTCTAGAAGTGCTGCTGTAAAAACGTTGGTGACATGGTGTCTCCCGGTCGCACTCCCATGCTGATCCTCATCTTGCTTGTATCTTCAAGTAATCTAATGGTTGGTGTGGCATTCTTGTAAATGTTCCATATAATGTTATTATACGCTTCTTCAATGCTGTTTTCTTAAAGACTTTAAAACATCTGATGTCGAGACAGAATCAAATGCTTTTTTTAGTAATGTATGAATCCTAAGCTCAGTGGTAGATCGTACTCATTACTGTGGGAAATCCTGCTTGTTCTCTAGGCTGGGCTAAGTCAAGGGTCTGTTGTACATGTAGCTGATTAGTGAGTATCTTCAAAAATATCTTGTAAGTGATTGATTGGAAGTAGTGTAAGTAGACTGATTGGTCTATACTTCTTGAGGTCTTCTTTATCTTCTTTCTTGCAGATGAGGATAACTACTGTATGGCATTTCTCCAATCTTCCTGTTCTTCAAGCAGCATGTTAAGAGTTGT
Source organism: Ascaphus truei (assembly GCA_036426205.1). NCBI lineage: Eukaryota > Metazoa > Chordata > Amphibia > Anura > Ascaphidae > Ascaphus > Ascaphus truei. Next base: position 2,096 of record WSYH01003266.1, read on the forward strand.
ACAATGATTTTTCGCTATTTCTTCCCCAGCTTCGTTCAAGATTTCAGCTGTAATTCCATATACCCCATAAAAAAAACCATTGTAACATTGTTAAGTTAGTTCTGTTGCTGTGTTTAGTATAATGAACATTTGAAATTCTGCAGTTACACTATGAAAATATATTGTATAAATAAGTTTCACATTGGGAAAGTAAAATGGCCTCGGCACATCACTTGTGTGAAGAAAACAGAGTTTTTCATGGTGACCTCTAATACCAGTGAAATGAAACACAGATGAAAATATTTCCCATGGAAAAAATATATATTTAGCTTTTTTGTTCACTGTGACATTCTGACATTTTGTATTTGTTTGAGTATTCAGGAGGGAGGGGGTACAAAGAGCAATAATTAGGTTAAAAACTTAGATAGTATATTGTAAGATACAGTTTGCACAAGGATATTATGCAGTTGTTTAATATGTTGAGGCCATATTTCGCTTTTTTATGTAACATTTTCAAGTTCGTATAATCTTGTATCATTGCTAAAACATTGTACAATATTATAAAGAACATTTACGATCATGCCACAACATCCATTAGATGACATTGATGATATATATATACTTAGTTAAGTTATAGTGGGTAAAAAAAGTGACAAAAACTCTCCAAAGCAAAGCATATAGCAAATGGAAATATTACTGTATGCTCATTTACATGTCTTAGAAAGGTCTGCAACCCTGTCTTTCACCATTATCACCCAGCACACAGCACTTCCACTACAGCAAGGGATTCTGGGAAATGACATGCAAATGAGCACACAGTGCCACCTTTTGCTTCAAAACTATAAACATGGTTCCCTATAGGCTTAAGCTTGCTGCATGGTCACAGCTGTGAGCACAGCCAGGGTTAAGATGCATAGCCAGCAATCCCACCCACAGACAGACTGTTTCAACCTTAATGGGTCTCCTCAGTGTGGGGTTGGTTATACTGGCTATGCAAACAAATGAAGCTTAGGATAGGTTTTACCATACTTAGTTAAGTTATGGTGGGTAAAAAAGTGACAAGAAACCCTCCACAGCAAAGCATATAGCAAATGGAAATATTACTGTATGCTCATTTGCATGTCTTAGACAGGTCTGCAACTCAGCCTTTCACCATTATCACCATTATCACCCAGCACACAGCACTTCCACTGTAGCAAGTTATTCTGGGTAATGACGTGCAAATGAGCAAATGACCATGCAGCAAGCTTAAGCCTATAGGGAACCATGTTTATGGTTTTGAAGCAAAAGGTGGCACATGTTTGTGTATGTGAGTGTGTGTCTGTATTTATGAGTGAATACAGCAAATACAGACACCCAGTCAGTCACCCACCCACCCAATCAGTCACCCATCCAGTCAGTCAGTCACCCACCCATCCACCCAGTCACCCACCCATTCACCCAGTCAGTCACCCACCCATCCACCCACCCAATATATATATTGTGAGAGTGGTACATGGGATTTACATGACTAGAAGAATGACGAAAATCCTCCTTCCTGGAAGGGTTAATTATTACAGCCTAATAGACTGCACCTGAGGTGGAGTCAGGCTCTTTTAAAAAGCTAAATTTCACTAGGCAGAGCAGGGAGAAGGGCTACGAAAGGTACTGTAGTACTGTAATTCGAGATGGTGAAAATTGGAATCTACTTCTCCTGTACCTAATGTTTGCGGTTGCTCAGGCCTCTACACGTATTGTACCCTTTTAATTTCTCTACGGCACTATCCTAGATATATATTAAATATAGCATGGATATAGGAAGAACAGCCAGTGACCGAAATTGTTATAGAGCACAGAAGTAACATAAGACACAGGATAGCACTGTTGACTCCAATAGTTCAAGAGCATATAGAGAGGGCTCAATAAAACCAATGGACACATTATAATCCAGGTGCCAAATTATGGAAGTTCCAGCCTGGAGATCGCGTTATGGTATTGATACTTACAGCTGAGAGCAAACTCCAAGATTGCAAGGGTCTCATGATATAATTGAAGTTCTTAAGACATAAAAGTAACATTTAGGCAAAGGAGTCCCTGCTCCGAAGAGCTTACAATCTAATTGGTTGGTAGGAAGAACATACAGAGACAGTAGGAGGGCGTTCTGGTAAGTGCGTCTGCAGGGGGCCAAGCTTTATGTATGAGGTGTAAAGTTTCAGCAATGGAGCTACTCGTATGCTTCCTTAAGCAGGTGTGTTTTAAGGATGGGTCTTAAAGGTGGATAGAGAGGGTGCTAGTTGGGGATGTATATAAGTATCTATATATCAGTCCAGAAAACAAGGCACTCACATATGCGTAGATAAAGGTGGTAATAGGGTGCAGACTGTCCAGGTGTCAGCAAGGCGGCACATCTGATATAAGAAAACAGGGCGGGCACTCCAAGATCCAAAAGTGAAATGTATTCCTTAATGTTTCGGTTCCAACGTAGCATGATAAAGGCTCTGTTGGGAGCCAAAATGTTGAGGAATAAATTTTACCTTTGGATCTTGGAGTGGCCGCCCTATGTGTACATGTGTACAAAAAACATACCTGCAACAGACACCAAAAGTAATAGTTACCGTTGTCAGGAAAAAGAAGGCTGTAAATAAAGCCCCTGACGGTGCTGGGGGATATAACTACCCGGTATATGGAAACGAGCAAGAAAAAGTATCCCAATTGAGGTCTCAGGTATACACATATACAAAAAGAAATTTATTAAGCAACATCACTAAAAAACATAATTAAAACAGTCTCATAGACCCATAGATAAATAACGCGCAAATCAATAATAAGGAGCTGGTCAAGCACTAATATGCTTAATCCCAGAGCATCCAATGTAATTCAAGAGACAAATGTATCAAGCTGTGTAAATGAGTAAGGCTACTGCCCCAGTCACTGCGTGCACGGGCGCGTCAGAGCACCTGCCGGCGCCTGCACCAGTTTCAGCCGCTCTCTGCGGTCATGGGGTTGCAATGGGACGTGCTTCTTTGGGAAGAGCAGGGGGAGGCGTGGTGGGGGCGTGTCCATGATGTCACACGGCTGGTTCGCCCTTATTGGGTGAACCGCCGCAGTGACGTGGCCATTGCTCGACTGCCACACCAAAAGACACAAAGTTTGTCTTTTGGCAAAGCTGGCCGTGCATTGTGCTTCTGCAAGCGCACGCAGGCAGAGACTGGGGCCGGCCCCATAAAGGGTCGTATCTAATTCGTGCCGCGCACACCGTAGCGCACACAACCAAGAGCAGTGGGAACAAGACCTAAGGCGGGGTGAGGCATGAATTGCCTCCCACAACCTGAACTGGCCATTAAAATGTATAATGAGGTGTAGAACAATACATCCCTTAACAGCAACATAACAACGCAAAAAATTAAACCATGAAGAGGAAAAATTTAGCAGAACAATAATACAATACGCACCAATAAATGTAACAGCTTGATTTAAATGGGATAGAGGTGATGCGACCAAAAACCTCGCAGGATATTTGTGACCCTTTGATACTGCCGGTTCACGAGTTGTGAATAATCCGATGCGGTCAGGTATGAGCAAACGGCTGCAGTAAAAATAGCCAAGATAGCAGAGTCCTAAAGTTCAGCTGATAGTAAGCGCAAGTCCACTCCTTTTCAATGCAAATCCGGGCGTGAACGGGTCCTGAGAGAGGACAAAAGACAAGGAGCCGCCCGACGTACGATTCGCAATTAAAACGCTTCTTCTGGGGGCTTGAAGAAATTACGGCATATGCGTGTATTTAACAAGCCTCCTCCATGACGGTGAATCAGGAAAAAAGCAGCTAAAGCTTGAGCAGCTGTAATGGTGCCTATCCTAATGTAAAGCACTTGTCCAATGCAAATAAGCTGCAAAGTTAACCTGTAAAGGACTGCCTGATCTAGCAACTATACATAATATAAAAAGAGTGGCAAACAGTTTTTATATTTAGCAGGCAATATAAATTATGTTATAAATTAACCCATGCCCAAACAGTTACCCAATAAATTCCAAGAATATGACAAATAAACCTAAAATGGTTACAAATCCTACATCAACATGGCTGCTTGACTCATTATCATCCTCCCCTAAATTCATAGCAAATATGTCACTTGCAAGGGGGGACATAACAGGAAACACATTACCCAATATAGATGGCATAAAGAGTCAAACTCCCCACACGTCTCTCTCTCTCTCTCTCTATATATATATATATATATATATATATAGAGAGAGAGAGAGAGAGAGAGAGAGAGAGAGAGAGAGAGAGAGAGAGAATAGCCTTCTCTTGTATGTCTCTACTGTTAATTTTAACACCAGACTACCTGTTTGTATCACATTTTATATCACACTTCCTGTCTACATCCATTATAACCAGATATCCCACTTACAAACACGGTATATTATGATGTGTTTCTGTATTTCGGCTATACCAGATGAAGGACCCTGAGAGGTTCGAAAGCTTGTAACATATCAACTACTTGTTGGTTCAATTAAAGGTATCATACCATGTACTCCCTCTAACTCCTATGTTACTAATTATATTAGGTGAAATTATTATCCCCCAGAAGGGTGGTGTAACGAGTGCTCACCACAAACAGGACGGACCGTAGGGCTGAGGTGGGGATGCTAGAGTACACCGACCAACGCAACGCAACGCAGGTGCAACGCATCTGGATTGCAGAGTCGTAGTCATGTAGCTGGGTCAGGGTAGGAGAGGTCAGAATAGTCGTGATACTTCCATGGTCTAGGATTGGAGAAGTCGGATGGTCGTTGTGCGTAGCCAGGGTCCAGGGTAGAGAGATTAGAATGGTCATTGTGCGTAGCCAAGGTTCGTGGGTCAGAGACGGTAGAAGCTGAGGTCAAAGGTAACAGATAAACAAGGCAGAATGCAAAGGCAATAGCAGGGCAGCAGGATGCTAGTGGAAAGCACTAGAAACATAAACAAGGTTTATGCTCAGCCAATTTGCCTAGGGACTGGCTGAGCATATAAAGCACAGGGAGCCAATGGGAAGGCTGCAGTCAGTGAGTCATTACATAGACTGTGTACTGATAGGCAGGGGCAGAGCGTATCCCAGCTGTGGAGTAATGAAGGGAGTTAGCATTAACCCCTCGAGTGCCCCTGGTATTGCGGCACCGACGTGAAATGGGAACAGTGACGTACTCCGTTGCGTCACGGGACGTGGCGCGGGGTCGGAGCCTAGGTCCGTTGCCGACAGGAGTACTGCGGCACTCGCGCACAGTGCACGTGTGAGGGGCATCGATCAATGCATCACGGGGCGCATCACGGGGGCAGGACCAATCCTCACAGGTGGATACCTCCTCTACAGCATTATTCCTTGCAGTTTTGGCACCAAATGATCAAAGTGCCAGCGAGCAATAAAAGTGTTGCCAGGATACATACTACACAAAAGGATGTTGTGTAGTAACAATGGACAACAAGCAATAGAAATAGAAATACTATGTACTATGTAATCAACACTTCTTATAAAGTTAGCAAACACCTGGGGGATACAGAAGTATTGAGTGAACCTAATTTAAATCCAAGGAATATAAAACAGAGCCCAGTACAAGCGGAAATATGGAATAAAAGGAAGATTGTATTACACCCATCACTGCCTGGAAAGAGAAAGCTAACATTACAATATTTATTTTACAGTAGTTCTAATTTTATGAGCTACAGTGTGGCTTGGTATTGCTGTTGTTTTTTTTAATGTCAGTTTCTTATGTGGATGTGATTGTTTGTTTTTTTTCCTGCTTAATGCAATAAAATGTTTGTGATTGGTGTTCGTTTGCAGTTAATGTTGTATTATGATAGCTAATGTGTTTTATGGTTATATCAGATATTGTTTGAATTTATTTCTTTGTCTTTTAATGTTTACATTCATTAATTTTGTAGTAATTCATTGATTTGATTGGTTAGTGTTACTATTCATTTTGAGTTGGTTTAGGATTTCATTGGTTTCATTGGTTCATGGTTTATTTAATTCATTGTTGATGTTGTTACTGCTTGTATTCATTGGATTAGCTGGCTACTGTTTATATTTACTTTATTTATGTATGCTAATGCAGTGTTTAATAATGGGCAAATATCTGGATAATAGTAATTTTGCACATTATTGTACTGTATGTGTTAGGGCGGAGGGGGGGGGGGTGTCGTGTATTGATGTTTGTTAAATCTTATTTTAATATACATGTGTTTCATAGTGTAGATGTGCAGGGGGTCTCCGGAGCTGAACCGCATTGGTTTCAGGTCCGAGGACCCCCTACTTCAGGAGATACAGGCCCCGTTATGGGGTGCCGGTATCCCCTGCACTTTCAAGCGTCCGCGTCACGTGACCGGGACATTGAAATTCTGCAGGGAATACCGGCACCCCATAACGGGGCCTGTATCTCCTGAAGTAGGGGTCCTCGGACCTGAAACCAATGCTGTTCAGCTCCGGAGACCCCCTGCTCATGTACACTATTATTCAAATGTATTTATTTAGTGTACGATCGCCTGTAACAGCCTTGCGTGGAGATGGCAAATCTCCATGCAAATGTTACATGCGACTTTTTTTTCTATCAGCTAGCGTACGTGAAGTTTAAGAACGCTAGCAGGGGGAAAAAAAGCAACACGTACGCTGTGGGTGTTTTGAGCACGTACGTTAAAAAATGGGCTCAAGGCCTTAGTGAATCACGTCCCCGGCCTCACTTTTTAATGGACGTGCTTTTTTTGAACATCAGAACGCAAACCCATTGAGCTTAGTGCATAGCCCCCACTGACTTTTTGTAGTGTGAAATAGTGACATTCATTAGAAAGTTTTGTCAGTAATTGCTTTCCCACATTTTGTCTTTTAGTAAACTTGTGTTGGAACAAAAGACTTTTGCAGCAATATTTAATTATTCATTCATTTTATTTTATTCATGCCACACCATTCTAAGCACATCGGGTCAACTAATGAACCATGAGCAGCAAAATTCCTGTATCGAAATAGCTGTCTGTGAGCAGGTTTACTGGCTATACCCACGCTGTGCTGAAAAAGCTGTGCAATATGGCAGGCATAAGCACATAGGAGTCCGTGTTAAAATGGATAAGAAACAAGAGGTGACATCCGGGTTCTAATTTGCATGCCATTACCCAGAATCCCTGGTTTTGCCACAGTTGTGGAGATGCATTATATTATCTGAAAGAATGTGAGACCCGAATTCAAAGAAATCTTCAACCCAAAGAAATATTATTATAAACATTGTTGCACTATATTGCATTTTTATTTTTTCATATACCACCGATTGATTTGCGCTCCCCTTCTGTCTGCAAACGCCTTACCAAGAGGGAACACCGCAGACCGTTTCCTAAAGGGTTTTGAGCTGCATTTCTTTATGCACTAGATTATTCACTTTTTGCACTTATTCACAGTCCCTTGCATATTTGTATATATTTATTGAATATTCACTGTTTTCACTAGTATATCACTTTCACTGGCATTACAGTACTTTCTCTGGAGAGCGCTGTTTAAAGTTTTTTCTTTCACTGTACAGATATTATAAATGGCTTTATAAAGTGCTCTAAAGACTTTGAACTACAGTATTACTCAATGGAGTTGTGGTGACCTTTCCAAATGGAAAAGGTATATGAGCAAAGCCAAATGTATCCAGAAGATTGATTATGAGTAAGGAAGCATCATTACTCTAGCAGCTTTGCAATATTGTTTTAATGCAATGTGTACAGCATGTGCTGCTATGCCCATTGGCGTGCTTGATTTTAGAAGAAAAGAGTGAGTTGTGACCCATTATCTCACTCCCTTGTTTTTGCTCTCCGCTCCCTTCTCTCTCTTCCCCCTCTCCCATCCACCTGTTTTTCTCTCTCTCTCTCTCTCTCTCTCTCTCTCTCTCTCTCTCTCTCTCTCTCCATTCACACTCTTCTTCCCCCTCCCTCTCCTCTCTCTCTCTCCTCCCCTTACTCTCCTCCTTTCTCTGGCCCTCCCCTTTTTCTATCCCTTTCTCCCCCTTTCTGTCTCCCCCCCTCTTTCCCCCCCCCCCCCCCCCCCCCCCGACTGGCTTTATTTTAGAAGGGTGATTTGTGATCTATTTTCAGAGGCATAAAGTAACTAGGTATTTTTGCACCACAGGCTAGTTCCACCCAACAGCCTACCCTCTCCCAATTTATAGAATTCTCTCTCCCCCTCTCCCATTCTCTCTCTTTCCCCCTTTCCCTTTCTCTCTTCTCCCCATTTTTTCTTTCTCACTCCTTTCTCTCTCACGTCCTCTCTCTCTCTCCTCTCTACACTCTCTCACCATCCCCTTTCTCTCTCGCCGTCCCTCTCCATCTCTTCCTCCCTTTCTCTCCCTTTTCCCTTTCATTCTCTCCCCCATTTCCCTCTCTCCACTTTTATCTCTCCCCACCTTTCTCTCGCTATCCCTCATCTCTCTCTTTTCCCTTGTCTCTCTTTATTCCCCTTCTTGATTTCTCAAACCCCCCCCCCCCCTCTTGCTGTCAAGGGGAGAATCCTGGAGTGGGTAGGACGGTGGTGGCCAAACAGCAGGGAGCAGGCAAGGATTGTTGGGGTCACAGACAGGGTTCGGTAGCAGCTGCAAGCAGGATAGTCGGGGTCCAAGCAGGGGTCGGCAATAGGAAGGCAGGGGCAGGGGAGTACGAACTGAGACTAAGGAGCAGGGACTGAGACCAGGGATCAGGGAACAAATGGGGACAATGGAGAGAAATGGTGCTCAAGCACCTGACCTCACATTAATAATGAGAGGACAAGAGGGCACTGGGAATTGCAATTAAGTGGTATAAACCTATGAAGAGGGCTCCAATTACCCTGAAGGCAGGGGGTAAATGCACAAAAACACCCCCCCCTTACCTCATTGGGATGGCCCCAGGCAAACGTACTCACACTAGTACCTCCAGTCCCTCTCTCCTTGGGCGTGCTGCTGAATCCAGTGAGGAGAGATCCAATGTAGTGAAGCGTGCAGCGCACAGCCAAAAAGGCAAGAGTGGTCTGGCAAAAAATCTTTTATTTAATTAAGAGATCATAAAACAGAGGGTTGTGAAACCTTCGACGCGTTTCGTGCAACAACAATGCACTTTATCAGAGCATTTGTTGTTGCACGAAACGCGTCGAAGGTTTCACAACCCTCTGTTTTATGATCTCTTAATTAAATAAAAGATTTTTTGCCAGACCACTCTTGCCTTTTTGGCTGTGCGCTGCACGCTTCACAACAAATGGGGACAAGCCAGATAATAGGCAAGGGCCTTTAATAAGTACCGGACTCAATACAGAACAGAAGCATAAACAGAAGCATGAGCATGGGAGTCTGGACACAAAACAAAGGCAAGGGAGAACAGGAAACAGGAAACTATAAGGACAGAGGACAGGAGCACCAAAATGAGACAGACAGATAGAGGAACCCAAGAGCAGATGGAAAAAAGCAGCACACCTGGTGGACAGAGGCGAGAGGAAGAACTAGGAAAATATGTCAGGGCTATTTCCTGACACTCGCTCTCTATCCCCAATTTCAATCTCTCTTTTCTTGCTCTCTTCCCCCCTTTCATTCTCTCTCTCACTTCCCCCTGACTCTCTCCCTCTCTTCCCCTTACTCTCTCTCAACCCCTTACTCTCTCTCCCTCTCACCCTTTCCCTTCCCCCTTTCTCTCTCAACCCATTTCCCTTTTTTTTTCCCCTTTTCTCACTCTCTTCCACCACCTCACTCTCCCTCCTCCCTCTCTATCCCCCTTACTCTCCCACACCCCTCCTTTCTCTCTCCCCTATCTTTCTCTTCCACTGTGTCTCCTCTCTCTCTCTCTCTCTCTCTCTCCTTCTTTTCTCATCACCTTCTTCCTCTTTCCCCCTTTCTTGCACTCTTCCCGCTTTCTCTCTCCTACTTTTCTCTCTTCCCCATCTCTTTCCCCTATCTATCTCTCTCTCTCTCTTCTTCCTTTCTCACTCTCACACTCTCTCTCTTTCTTCCTCCTTTCTGGAAGAACTGGTTGTCACGGTAGCTTATGACAAGATATAATGAACACCAAATATCTGGGTTGAACTAAACGAGGCTTAGATATAATAAAATATAATTTATTCCTTAAAAAGGTGAACACAGCAATATAGTACAATTAACAGACAAGAAGGTAACACTTACTTAGGGTTGGGGGATGGAGAAGTATCAGCTAGCAATTCTCCAGCAATCCGGTAACATTCAAGATGGTATCAGAAGAAGAACTAAAAACTGTAGGGTTGACACAGTTTATATACCTGTGTAACCCTATTCTTAACATTGAATACAGACTATTGGTGAACAATTATCTGTATCCAATCCCTAACGTGGAGACACAGATTAACCCATGCCCCCCAGCTAATTAGCCCATGTGTACTGGGACTCCAAGGGTAGCCCCATAATTAAATCAGGGGCAACGACCAGTCTACCAAATGAAGTATCTGCATTGTTTGTAGGTGTAGACATAACACTTACAAACCACTCCAGTTTGATGATTCTCCACCCTCAGCTAACAATTAGAGTGGCAGAGTCTGCTGATTAGTACTTGGTCGGTTGATTAGTACTTAGCGTAAACAATCAGGCAGTTAACTTTTGATCACAGTGCTTAGGCTCAATCAGCCGGCTGCCCTTCATGACCTATTAGCAGTGTTCGACAAACCTATACATTTGCACGCCCCGGGCGAGTGGATTTAACATCGTGGTGAGCTCCTATTGGCCCAAGCAGCACATGTGTGGTACTAGGTGGCGAGTAGATTTTTTTTGTTCGGTGAGTAGATTTTTTGGTGATTTGTCGACCACTGCCTATTAGCATAGCAGATGGAGTCTGCATTGTCAGAGCAGATCCAAAATACCATGCATATACACTTTAATATCTACACATATTAATAAGTTCCATTCTGGTGGGCTCAGTGGGTCGAAATTTGCCAGTTTTTAATGCCTACAGTGACTCCACACATTGGCCAAATATCAACTCTCTGCGACCTCCAGAACTGGAGATACAGAAATGCACTTTAAAACATTAAAATACAGGATTATAATGTAACATGGGAACAGGGGAACATACATTTTCCTGACATGACAAGGTGTAAGCCACATTCCTGGACCGCAGTCCAGTTAACCCCTTGCCTCCCTGGTGAGGTCAGGGGGTGGCCATATGGGGTGCAACCCCTTTAATACCAGGCCAACCCCCCTCTCCCTCTACACCTCCCCTTCTTAATGGGTGACCTGTGGCCCACTGGCCCTAACGGGGAGTGGGGCACTGCTGGCACCATTAATGAACTCCGTCTCAGAGGGATAGTCCTGATGTGAAAGTCCATCAGCATTGCTGTTTTCACTACCCTTTTTGTGCTGAATGGTAAATTCAAACTCTTGCAAGGCCAAGCTACACCTTAGCAACTTGGCATTCTCCCCTGATGCCCTCTGCAGCCAACTCAGGGGGTTGTGGTCTGTGAGGACCGTGAAAGCCCTTCCATACACATAGGGCTGGAGTTTTTTGAGTGCCCACACAATGGCCAAGCACTCTTTCTCAATGGTGGCATAGGCCACTTCTCTGGGGAGTAGTTTTCGGCTGAGGTACACCACAGGGTGCTCTCTACCGTCGTCCCCCACTTGGCTCAACACAGCCCCAATGCCATAGTCCGAGGCATCAGTCTGTATGAGGAAATGTTTGGTATAGTCTGGGGCAGCCAGTATGGGGGGCCCAGCAAGCGCAGTTTTCAGTGCCTGGAAAGAAGTTTTACAGGCAGGAGTCCAGGTGATAAGCACAGGCAGTTGCTTCTTAGTCAAATCAGTCAGGGGTTTGGCCACGGCGCTGTACTGTGGGACAAACTTCCTATAGTACCCTGCGGTGCCCAAAAATGCCATGACCTGTTTCTTGGTTTTTGGAACAGGCCACTGAACTATGGCTTCTACCTTAGCTGGCTCTGTTTGAGGTGCCCTCCACCAACCCTGTGCCCTAAGTACAGGACCTCTGCCATCCTTACCATACACTTAGTGGGTTTCAAGGTAAGCCCAGCCTCCCTGATCCTATCCAGCACCGCAGCTACATGTCCTAAGTGGGAGTCCCAGGAATTACTAAAGACAGCAATGTCATCTAAGCAAGCCCTGGCATAGCTCTGCATCCCTTCCAGTAACCTATTGACCAGGCGTTGGAAGGTAGCCGGGGCATTCTTCATCCCAAATGGCATCACCAAAAACTCATAGAGGCCACTTGGAGTGATGAATGCTGACTTCTCCCTAGCCTCCAGGGTCAGTGGGATTTGCCAATAGCCTTTGCTCAAATCCATAGTGGTCAGATACTTTGCCCCCGCGAGTTCATCCAGTAACTTATCCATGCGGGCATGGGGTAGGCATCTGACACCGTACCAGCGTTGAGCAAGCGGTAGTCCACACAAAACCGGGTGGTCTTGTCCTTCTTAGGGACTAGAACTACCGGGCTTGCCCAAGGACTTTGGGACGGAGTAATTAACCCTAGGGTCAGCATCTCCTCTATCTCCCTTTCCATACTGGTCTTGACCTCTGCTGACACTCTATAAGCGTGCTTATGCAGAGGCTGCAGATCCCCTGTGTGCACTGGGTGTTTTGTGAGATGTGTGGTCCCTGGCATGACAGTGAAGAGGGCCCTATACTTAGCTAGCATGTCCCTGGCTTCTACCTGCTGTGCCCCTATCTCTACCTGCTCCACAGTGTTTCCCTGCCTAGCCTCCCCTAGGAGATCAGGCAGAGCATTGCTCGCCGGATCTTCCAGCAGTGGGCTACAAATGGCCATTACTGCTCCCATACTCGGTGCTCTGTATTCTTTCAGCTATTGACGTGATATGTCTTATGCCTCTCAGGCTCTACCTGTACAACGTAGTTGTACTCATTCACCTTTCAGATGACCGGGTACGGTCCCGACCAGGCAGCCATCAACTTGTTCTCCCGAGTGGGTTTGAGAACAAGCACCTGCTGTCCTGGGATGAATTCTCTTCTACGGGCATTCAGGTCATACCATTGCTTTTGCTTGATCTGAGTGGCCCTGAGGTGGTCCTGGGCCACCCCCATGAGCATCTCTAACAGATCTCGGAGATCTACTACATACTGGATCACTGAAGCATCAGTAGCAGTAGCATCCCCTTCCCATCCCTCACGGAATAGGTCCAGAGGTCCACGTACCCTGCGTCCATATAGTAGCTCGAAGGGGGAGAAGCCTGTAGATTCCTGTGGTACCTCTCGGTAGGCAAACAGCAAGTGCTGTAAATGAATCTCCCAGTCTTTCCCCTCCGCCTCTATAAAGGTCCGAAGCATCTGCTTCAGGGTACCGTTAAACCTCTCACATAATCCGTTTGTCTGGGGATGGTAAGGGGTAGTGCGCTGGTGCTGTACACCGCATGCATCCCAGAGACAATGTAACAGTTCACTCATGAACTGCGACCCCTGATCGGTTAGGACCTCACTAGGGAAACCTACCCTAGAAAAAATGTTCAGCAAAGCTGCTGCCACTGTCTTGGCATCTATGGTGCCAAGCGCTACCGCCTCAGGGTAGCGGGTGGCAAAATCCACCACCATGAGGATGTAGCGCTTCCCTGACCTGCTAGGAATCATAAGGGATCCTACAAGATCCATCGCTACTTTCTGGAAGGGTTCCCTATTATCGGTAGGGGTTTCAGGAGTGCCTTTACACGGTCACCCGCCTTACCCACTCGCTGGCAGGCAAGAGCGGCAGAAAGTGCCCACATCTCGAGATGCCCCCGGCCAGTAGTAATGCTGTAATAACCGGGCTCGCATTCTGCTGACCCCCTGATGACCCGCTAACGGAATAGAGTGAGCTACCCGTAACAGTTGCTGTCGGTACCCTTGGGGCACTACTAGCTGTCGCTTACCGGTCAATCCCTCCTCTATCCCTGGGTTCCCTTCTTCTCTATACAGGATTCCCTTATACCATAGGCAGTGCTCAGTGCCTTCCCCTGCCTGAGATTTGGACGCCTGAAGTCTCACGCCGGCCAGGGTAGGGTCTGTCTTCACTGCCTCCCTAAACTGGGCTCCTAATTCTGGCCACCCCCCAGTCATGTCATTGTCATTGTCAGAGAATGGGGAAGGGTGAGGGGGAACAGTATGTCAGTCTTTGGTTGCAACTGATCCTGGCTTACCTCCCCCGGCTCCTCTGCGCCCTCCGCTAACGTTGGTCCCAAAGGCTGGGGGACTGGCGCCACCGCCATTGCTGCTGTCTGGCTCCGGGTAACCGCCGCCACTGCAGCGGGCTTGGGCACTTGGTCATAGGTGCAGGTCATCGGTCCCAGATTGTTGCCAAGAATAACATCGGCATCCAAACCGGGTAAAACCCCTACCTCCCGCACACCCTGGCCCTCCTCCAATCCAAAAAGATTCTGGCCACTTGCAGGAAACGTGGCTCTCCGTCGGCCACAGTGATCTGTATCCCAGGGCCTGGGAGCAATTCCTCTGGCCGGACCATATCAGGTCGGACCAGGGTCACTGCAGCTCCTGAATCCAGCAATCCGACTGCTTGCCGGTCACCGACTGTGACCGGGGTGAGATGTCTGCTCTGGCCGTCCGTCTGCTGCAGGTCCGCGCTGAGATGTCCTCCGCTCCTGGCTGTAGGCACCGATGAAACCGGGACAGGTGTGGCATGGGACGTCACGCTGGGAGTTGGTTCCATGACCGGTCCGGAGTCTTTGGTGGAAGCCACCTGCACGCGGGCTACCGGCTTCGCAGCTGGGGTGCGTTGCCCCTGATGGGGTCCGCCAGAACGCAGGGGTTCTGGGCAATCTGGTCTGATGTGACCAGGGCGGTTGCAGTTGTAGCACCGGCGCTCGTGCCAGAGCTCCCCTGCCTTCGATGGACTGCTGCCCGCAGGCGGCCTCTGAGTCCATTGGGGGGTATTGGCAGACTTTTTGGCCGGTGCTGCCACCACCGCCTGTAGTACCCTGCTAACCACAAAAGGGCACAGAGCTGTGTCTTTGTCTGTGGTGTTGGGACTTCCGTTATGGCAGCCACCTTGCTGGCGAGTGGCCTTACTATCCCTCCCCCCATGGCATAGCCCAAATATTTGATAGTGGCTTTTCCCAGGGCCCATTTTTTTGGATTGGCAGTGAGCCCTGCTTCTCTTAAGGACGTTAGAACTGCCCTTAACCTTTTTATATGGAACTGCCAATGCATACTATAGATGACGATGTCATCCAAGTAGGACACAGACATATGCCCTATGGGGTCGTAACACCTTGTTCATTGTCCACCTTGTACAAGCTTTAGCCTCCTTATCAAGCTGGTTGTCAGCTGTCTCAGCTTACTTCCTGATTTCAAAGTATTCTTACTGGGTTAACCTTCTGAATGCTGGATGAAGAACTCAGATGTATGTTTCCCAGGCATAAGTACCTGACTTCACCCTGTCACAGTAAGTGTCATGGAACAGAAATACCCATTTCAGCCTGCTCTGTTTTACCCTCCCCCCCCTTTCCTTGACAGTTCTGCTGCTAGCTGTATTTGGATGTTACTTTCCTTGCAGTTTCACTCCCAGTGCAGATGGAATGGATACATTATGTTGTCTTTTTTCCTTCCAGTCTGTCACACCCCTGGTTGCCCTGGCAACATCTCCAGTCCTCCAAGTTAATGGGCTTTCCCATTCCCCCTGTCCCTGCTGACAGTTAGTTTAGCCTGACCCCTATCCCTGTGTCACAAGCAGTACCCACTGTCTTTACTTCCTGACATTGGCAGATTGAGTACATTTATGTTACACCCCTATGGCAAGGCCAATTCTTTTCAGCTGCCCTTAATTACAAGGCATCCACAGATATACACCTTTCCAACACAAACATCTAACCACAAGAGCCTGTTTTTATTGCTGTCTTCCTAATAAAGTGAAGAAAATATACAGGACTTGTTGTGCTATGGAAAGAGGGCTGAGTTGAAGCTAGCTGGGTTCATTCATACCCTAGACATGACCCTGGATCCAGAATAGTAAGACATTCAAAACCATGTTATTTGAAGTTAATGCAAGGTAGTACTAGCTTAACAATACATTAATCCTGTGATCTTCAGATATTCAACGTCGATTATTTAAGCATATAATT
Source organism: Ascaphus truei (assembly GCA_036426205.1). NCBI lineage: Eukaryota > Metazoa > Chordata > Amphibia > Anura > Ascaphidae > Ascaphus > Ascaphus truei. The sequence goes on from WSYH01003266.1 coordinate 18,115, forward strand.
ATGCGTTAACTTCAAGGAAAATAACGTCTGTTACTGATTTTGGTAACGTGATAGTTGAGTAAACGGAGCTCTGTGGTCTCTAAACTATAATCAGACAATAAGGATAGAAAGCCCCAAAAATCTAACATATCCTTACGTAATGTCTAGTGGCCTATAATGTTGTATGTTATCCTTTTTCTCATTACCATCTTTACACAGTTACATAGCTACATATAGTAGTAGATGAGGTTGAAAAAAGACATGTCCATCAAGTTCAACCTATGTTAAATCTAGACAAGAGATACTTTTCCTAAATTTGTATTTACAGTATTTTGATACAAAAAAAAACCCCTAGTGAAATATCATCCAATGCTGTCTCATAAGGGGGGAATGTAATTCCTTCCTGGCTCCAAATAATGGCTATTAGGTTTGTCCCAGGATCAACATCCTTCCCATATTTACTTATTTGGTATATCCCTGTATACCTTAACTTTCTAAAAAGATGTCCAACCTTGTTTTGAAGATATCTATTGTATCTGCCATCACAGTCTCCATGGGTAATGAATTACACATTTTAATTCCCCTTGCTCTAAAGAACACTTTCCTTTGTTACTGGTGAAATCTCCTTTCCTCCAACCTTAAGAGATGACCCTGTTTCCGTTGTACTGCCCTTGGGATGAATAGTTCTTTTGAAAGCTCCTTGTATTGTCCCCGAATATATTTGTACATAGTAATCATATCCTCTCTTAGACGCCTCTTATTTAATGTAATGTCAATCTAAATTAGCTAGCCTCTCCTCATAAGTCAGATTTTCCATTCTCTTTATTAGTTTGATTTCTCTTCTCTGCACTATTTCTAGTTCCATAACGTTTGTGCTCCATATTCAAGGTGTGGTCTTACTAATGCTTAATACAGAGGCATAATTATGCTTACTTTCCTTCCATCCATTCCCTGTTTAATACGAGAAAAGATCTTAGTTGGCTTTTGCAGCTACTGCATGATATTGGGTACTGTTGCTAAACCTACTGTTTACAAGCACTCCTAAATACTTCTCCATCATGTAATCACCTAATTTTTGCCCCATTTAATTTATAAGTCGCAAGTTTATTCTTGTTTCCCAAATGCATAACCTTACATTTATCTGACTCATCTGACTTCTACCAGCCAAAGTTTCCAGTCTATCCAAGTCCTTCTGGAGTGAAATTACACCCTGCTCTGATTTTAGTACCTTACAGAATTTAGTGTCTTCAGCAAAGATGGGGACTTTGCTCTCTATGCCAACCTCAAGGTCATTAATAAACTAGTTAAAAAGCATGGGTCCCAGTACCGATCTTTGAGGTACTGTACTCCACTCACGACTTCAGCCCAACCTGAAAAAGTTCAATTTATGACATCTCTCTGTTGTCTGTCCTTCAACCAGTTTTCAATCCAGATGCAAATATTTTTACTGATTCCAATTTCCTTTATTTTGTGCACTAACCTCTTGTGTGGAACCGTATCAAAAGCCTTTGCAAAATCTAAGTAGATCACATCAACTGCATTACCCTGGTCTAAATTCCTACTTACCTCCTCAAAAAACTAATACATTTCATTTAGCACGACCTATCCTTCATAAATCCATGCTATTACTAATAATTTTGTTATCAATTAGGTATTCCTGAATATTAACCCATACTAAACCTTCAGGTAGTTTCCCACTATTGATGTCAGACTTACAGGTCTGTAATTCCCTGGTTGTAATCTAGCTCCCTTAATAAATATAGGCACTACGTTTGCTTTACGCCAATCTTGTGGTACTGAGCCGGTAGAAATGGAGTCCTTGAATATTAAATGTAATGGTTTGGCTAATACTGAACTTAACTCCTTGAGAACTCTTGGGTGTATGCCATTGGGGCCAGGTGCCTTATTTACTTTCATTTTATCAAGCCACCTATGAACTTCTTCCTCAGAATGAAAATATCACTTGTGAGCACATTCACATGTCTCAGACAGGTCTGTGTCCTTGCTTTTCACCATTATCACCTAGCTTTCAGTACAGCAAGTTAACCAATTATTTGCTAATATGGCTTTTTTCTGTGGTACAGTACTATTATTGCAATTGATTCCCCCCTAGAAAATACAGAGGCAAATAGTTTGTTTAATACCTCTGCTTTTTCTTAGCTCCAATAATTTGCCTACCCATCTTACACTGATAGGGTCCTTTATTTTATTTTCTAATCTTTTTGTTATTACGGTACTGAAATAACGTTTTGTCTTACTTTCTGTTGCAATACTGTTTTTCATTTTCAATGTTTGCTAATCTGATTGCCCTTTTGCAACTTTGTTACATTCCTTATCATTCTGATATGATGCCTCCATCCCTTCTAACTATAAGAATCAAAATGCCTGTCTTGTCCTTTTCATTTCCTTCCCTAACTGTTTATTTAGCAAGTGGTTTAGACTTGTTTCTTTTATATTTATCTGCCCATTTATCTTCTAAATTTTCCCTGCAAAAACCTCATCCCAATGTATTCCTTGTAAATTATTCCTTCATTTATTAAAATCTGCCTTTCTCAAATCTAAAGTGGCCTATTCTATAAGCTACTTATCGAGGCCTTTTCGGCCAAAATGCCTACTGCTATTCTGTAAGCCTCGATAAGTGGTCGATAAAGACATGAATCGTCAATTTTTTCAGCCGTCCAAAACACATCGCCAGGTGAGCGGTGATAAGCCACTTTTCGGCAGGTTATGAAACTACTTCTAGTAGCCTCAATTAGTTTACCGCGGCTAATCGCAGCTCTAGAAAAGGGGAAACACCCTGGCACATGAATAAGGAACTGATGAATATATTGAAGCTTTAATGGTATACCAAGTTTCCTAAAGGAATTGAATATGCAGTTTAAAACAAATACATTTTATTAAAAAAAATGATATAATAAGTACAATTGAGTAACTCCTAACCAAGAGTCACACACAATTATTCCTATGTCTTGATTAAGCTTAATCAACCCGCACTACACAATACACAATTAATAATATAAAATATATAACAATTAAATCTAGAGAATGCACTTGGCTTAGTGGAATTGAATGAAAAAACACTAGGTTGTACAAAAGTGGTTGATTTTCCAAATATCCTGCTCCTCAACGGATATATATTTAATTAATACTAAACACTATGGCCCAATTATAAAAAAAAAACTTCTTGACATATAATCCCCTTTTGTTGAAGGAAGTTTTTTGACAAACTTTATGGAATATAATCACACACTAAGTTGATTGTGTGTGGCAGCCTAGAGTTTTTGTGAATAATTGTATTATTCTTGAAGATGTTATACACTTTGTTGTGAGTATGGGAGTTGTTTCACTCAGAGGTATATAGATATGGTCTTTATGCTGCTTGAATTGATCTTTAATACCCAATCATGAGTAATGGTTTTCTTTAAAGATGCATGTGCTGTATATATGCTATATCTGTGAGTGTTTGTGCCGGTAACACAGATTTACACAGTCTTACTCACAGACTCCGATTGTAGTGTTGAAATCCATCTTCACTGCTCACCGTCCCATGTTGAGCATTGTAACGGAGTGCTCACCACAAACAAGATGTGACCGCGGAGCCGAGGTGCAGATAGATAGATAACGCCATCCACAGCCGCATGGCCGAGTCTGGAGTGTAGATTGGTCGAAGTAGCCGGGTCAGGGTTGGAGAGGTAAGGATAGTCAAGATACTTGTCGAGGTCAGGGTTGGAGAGGTGCGGATCGTTGCAGGTACTTTTAGCCATGGTCAGGATTTCAGAGATGAGGATAGTCGTGGTACGTTGCCGAGGTTGGGGTTGGAGAGGTATGGATCGTCGTTGGTAGCTGGGGTCAGGAGTTTAGAAGACGGAGTCCAAGAGATAGCCGGGGTCAGGAACAGAGTAGGTAGGAACCAAGATTCAAGACAAGACTGTGGAGGCAAGGGTAGCAGTGAACACTTCGAAACAACAAAGGTTTATGCTCAGCCGATTTGCCAGTGGGCCGGCTAAGCATATATAGGAGAGAGGAACCAATTAACAGACAGACAGAGTGGAGGAGCGTCCTCAGTGCAGGCTGTGATTGGCTGTAGTGGTGCAGGAGACAGGTGTGGGAAGGATTGCTGATGAAGATAGATGATGCGGTACATGCGTGCTTCACGTGCGTGCGCCGCGTGCCGATGACGCCACCATGTGGTCGCAACTTGGAGGCTGGGCCAGGAGATTCTGCATTTACCTCCACGCGTGATGCGCATGCGCCCGTACTACGGTGGCTAGGGGTGGACGGCCCAGATGACGTGTTGCAGAAGGCAGAGGAAGCTGAGCACCCGTTCGCGGGCCAGGGTAAGCAGGGAGAGGGGAGAGGGCGGCATGACTCACGGATCCTTAGAAGCATTCAGATCTGCTCACTGAATAAACAGATAGTACTTTTCGCAGTGTCCGTCTGATGGTGTGTCCAATGCTCTGTTTGTTACCTCTTCTGGCACTTTGTTGACCTCACGATCCGTAGAAGCGTTGTAAAGCAATCTTTGTATAAACTCTGCTTCTTCTGCAACTCCGATCCGCTGCAGCGTCCTTAGCAGGCACAGCAGATACGCATGTTGCTTCCTCCTCACCGGTCTGGTTTGGCACCAAAGACAGGTAAGGGGTGTATGTAGGTGTTTCGCTACGGGTGCTCACAAGGCAAAGGTATCTCACCCTATGCATTTCACCAGGCTTTGGCTTCCTCAGGGTGAAACACGTAGGGTGAGATACCAATGCCTTGTGAGCACCCATAGAGACATTTAAATGCATAGGAGATACCGGCACCCCATAAAGAGCCAGTATCTCAGGAAGCAGGGGGTCCCGGACCTGAAATCAATGTGGTTCTGCTCCTGAAACCCCCTGCTCACATACACTAGTATTCAAAATTGTATTAAAACCCTGCGATCGTTGACGTGATATGTGCAGTGAGAGACGTCTCTCTCTGTGCAGCTCTCTCTGCAGCTGGAACAAATCACCGGGTGACCCCTTTTGAGAGAGGCGATCACCACATTGCTGGCTACTCGCCCGTTTTGGGAATTTTGCTATTACAGGTAATATAGAAGGGACGGGGAGGGTTAATTCCCACTTGTGCTGCTAACCAGGAGTAGGCAATGTTTGATCATGGTATAAAAATATAAACATCTTCATAGCATAGGACAGTTCATAAGACTCAGGATTCCAGATAGTCCAATGTTAAACACACTCCCCTAGATTATGCCACTAGCCATGTAGGTAAGTCTTATGTGGTGGTCTAGGTAACCGTGTGTAGGACTGATCACATAAATGAAGTAAATGGATTACTCACTGCTGACCTTGGGGATATCCTGGTCCTGTCCTGCGTGCTCCTACCAAGAAACAATTCAAGAGAGTACAGGGAAAACGGCGGTGCATCTGCTGCTGCTGCTGAAGATTGGAAACCACAAACTGCAAACCACAAAATATCCTAGGTGCTAAAATAAATTTTTGCACCTAGGATATTTTGTGGTTTGCAGTCAATCTTCAGCAGCAGAAGCAGATGCACCGCCGTTTCCTGTACTATCAACAGAATCAAGGCTTTCTTCTGAATACCATGATAGCAACACTCACAAAAACTGGTGGCTTTACCGGCCCAGAGATTTTTTTTATGAAGCCTTACATAATAGGCCACAAAGTCTTTGTTGAACCCATACAATATGTTTTTTATACTTTATTTAAAATCAGACAATGTTATGATCACTGTTTCTCAAATGTTCCCGAACTTGAATATTTGTTATTACTTCTACATTGTTTCATATTACCAAATCCAGTATTGCCCCTCTCCTGGTTGGTTCCTCAACAATTTTGGTAATGTTATAGTCTTTTAGCACCCCAAAAAAACTGTTTCCTTTAGTTGTAATGCTAATCTCATTGCCCTAGTCTATGAGGCCTATTCTAGTAGTTTGATAAGTGACTTATCGAGCATTTTGGGCGCTTCTCGAAAGAGTTGGCAAGTGTAGCTATTCAGAAAGCTTCGATAACATGCCAAACTCACTTGAGAAGTGCTTCTCCCCGGTCGGTAGCGCTCCTGCACAGACAAACTATGCGGGAGCTCAAAAAAATGCTAAAACCCAATTTATTTCAAATATTGAGCAATTCTCCGAGATTCACATCACAGCTGCAACTCGCAAGCAACTCGCAGGTTCTGATCTCGCCATCTCAAGGGTGGTGAGATGGAATCCGCAATGTGTCTGAAGAAATTTTGATTTCTGCATCGGATTGAAGCCGGGAGTCTCCGTAGCTGTCCCGCATTAATATCAGCTCTGGAGACCACCTGCTTCAATACTATGTAATAAAAATACATTTACACGCAGCTTCATTACCTTAGCGGCTAACCGCTAGGGGTAATGAAGGGGTTACATACCAGTGCCCAGTTTATTGGGGTAGAGGCGGTGTGTGAATGTGGTCTTTAGCCCAGGGTGGGTGTTTAGGCCAACCTGGAGGATTTCGGGTGGAGTTAACTCCTCCATTACCTTAGCGGTTACTATCGCTAAGATAATGAAGCTGTTTTTATTTGATTTTAATATCAAAGTAATTAAGCAGGGGGTTCCTGAGCTGGACCACATTAATTATAGTCTCGGGACCCCCTGCTTCTCGAGTTACAGGCCCCGGTATGGGGTGCCGGTATCTCCCTGTATTATTTAAATGTGCTGGTCACATGATGCGGGAGATTTAAACTTTGTGGGGATACAGGCACCCTATACCGGGGCCTGTATCTCAGGGAGCAGAGGGTCCCTGGACCTAAAATGAATGCGGTTCAGTTCCGGAGACTCCCTGCTTCAATACTGTGTTATTAAAATTAAATAAAAACAGTGAGATCACCTGTACAAGCTGTGCAGGCAGATGCAGCTCTCTGTGCAGCTCTTACAGACCGCAGGCAGATAGTATGGGCAGTACATAGAAAAAGGCTGAGATAAGGACACTGCTATCCCGAGCGGTATTGGCATTGTCCTACCTCACGATTTCTGACTTGCGATAACTCTTTCTGAATATCATGATAACACAAATGTTAGGCCATGAGGTGGAGACATGCCAAACTGTTCAATTGGGAAGTGATTTTATCGAAGCTACTAGAATAGGCCGCTATGTCTGGATAATTAAAATCACCCATTATGCAAACATGACCCAGCTTTGATGCCTTCTCATTTACAAAAGTATTTTGGCTTCCTCAATCTCACAGATATTTGGTGGTTTATAGCATATTCCCACAAACATTTTCTTTATACTTTTACCTCCACTGCTAATTTCTATCCACAAGGTCTCTACATTTTCATCATTCCCTTCATAAACATCTTCCCTTATAATAGGTTTTAGATCCAGTTGAACATATAAACATACTCCACCATCTTGCGTTATGTTGTCAATTGAATACATTTTGTTTCAGTGATTTTATTTTCTTCACAAGTAAAACCCATTAATTGTCCAAATGTGTTTATACATAGTTGGTTATTCATTAAACTACAAAAGTGCGGATCAGGTTACAGTACAACCACATGCTTCAGTCGTAGTTTCCAATTGACAGTGGCCCAAAAGGCACTATCACAGTTTAAGGAATAAACGCCCTACTCAGATCCCCTAAAGCTCCATTAAATCAGGGCACATTGTGTGCCATTACCTAAAACAATAATGGATGTTATTCTCCCTAAGGTTAACGCATAGCCACAACGCTAACGATATGTAAAAACAATGGATGGTCTATATCTCATTAGTGTAAGCTTAATGTCACGTTAAGTTGGCACAACATCGCGTTAGATTCCATTAATGTGACGTTAAGTATGTCTTAGCCTTACTCACACGAATATCCTAAAATAGGTGTTTAACAGGTGTTGAGCAAGAGAGGGAAATAACACTGTAAATAACGCGATGTTAGTTAAAGAAGCAAAACTATATGGTTTTTTTTAATTTAAATAAATCTGTTCTGTGGAATTAGATAATACTGTCTGCATTTTTTTTAACTACTAATGCCATTTGTAAGGATTTTCTATGTACTGATCATCCTTTGGTTACTACAGCAACCATTTAGAAAGTCACATCCATTTCCTTTTTTGAAACCGGCTCTTACACGCACCATTTTGAGATTTGCCCTTTGGCAACAAATTATCACAAAAAAGATGTTTTGCTATATTCCAAACAGCAGGCTGTCTATTACTCTGAAAGTTGTAACAATAATGTGTTACACTTAGTAATATAATGTTACATTTTAGCTGCAACATTTCACAGATTGCAGCACAAAGTCATTTTGGCCATTTTGTTAGGCACACAATCAGAATTTTTACTGATTCATAACAGGAGCACCAAACAATTGCCAGCTTAGGTATGTCATTTAACAGAGGTTCGTGGATTTGGCCTATTGACTACTTTTTGCAATAGCATTTTTCAGCATTTTTACACTGTGCACTTTATTAAATAAGCCCTAAGTTGTTTATGGAGACCTGTGAAAATTTGGTTTAATGAAACTTTAAAATATGCATATGCATTTTTTTAATGAAATTATACATTTATGTGGACACTGACAAATAAAATTAGTAAAACATAAGATGATTAATAATGTCTAGTGATAATATTACGAAGGAAAAGGTATATAGACTTGCTCCTATGGCCGTCCAGATCTGCAATATTTTTGTACTGTGACATGGTTTGTTTGGTATAAATAATAAAACACCTCCCATTGTCTATTTTCAGATGCAGAATCGCGATATTTGATAGCTGTGAAACCAAATGAAAATCTGAAAAAACCCTGCAAAGGTAGTAATGTTCCCATGGTTTTATTTATTCTCTATAGTCCGGGGCATCGTGAGCCGGACATCCCCACTGTAGGCAAAGGGGATTGTTGCCCGAACATTGCCCAAACGGCTGCTTCAGACTACTGTATATAGAGTTACCCTCTTAAAAAGGCAATCTAAGCCTAATCTGCAGTTCTTAAATGACCCATAAGGTTAGCCAATTTTGATACATAACCTTAAAGAAGCAATCGATGCCCTTTTTTTATTTATTATTTTTTTAACATAGGATTGAAGCAGTGGGTTTCCAGTGCGGAACCCATTCATTTCAGCTCCGGGTCCATCTGCTACCGGAAATACTGACCTCCGTAGGGGGTGCTAGTAGCTGCTCCACTCAACTAGCAGGGATCATGTAATGGCAGCGTTTCAGGGCTTCCACACCCTGTGGGCCAATAGAAAGCCGTGATATCATCAGGTGAGGCTTCCTATTGGCCCAAGTGGTGCGGGAGCTTTAAACTTTGCCGAGATACCGGCACCCTTTTTGGAGGTCTGCATATCGGGAAGCAGGGGGTCCTCGAAGCTGAAATGAATGGGGTATTTTGGATACAATTTCTATAGACGACAAACCCCAATTAAAGGGGCCTTTCAGATACAGTATAAAAAATTTATCTTCTGTCCCGATTACATATTTTACTGTGAAATGCTTCAGGAGATTCTGTATGAGAGATACTGATGTAAAACATTTTGTGGACAGAATTCTTTAGAGCAGCAGTCCCTACTGTACCTGGTCTATGGTGTTCCCTAGAGCAGGTCACAGTCCCCAAACCTCTGGGTTTCCAGGATATTTGTCTTTTTTTATCGGTGTGAGACACAAACAACAAATATTATGGCTGCGACGTCACTAGTGGGAAGTCGCAACGTCATCTCCCAATGTCATTGTAGCTTTCTATTGACTGTCTGAGCTAGGCTGAACCAGGTGGGAATATAAAACTGCCTATACCTCAGTAATCGGGTGCAGGGTCCCAAGGGATTTACAGACCGTGGATCAACTCCAAGGAACCCCCAGTTTAAATAACTTAAGATAAAAATAGGACCCCCCAAAAAAATATGAACATCCACAAAAAATTATTTTGTCTGTACAGTTTTCAAGAGCAAGAAAGCCTTAAAAGAAATTTTATTTATTTGTAACATTTCAGTGACTTAAAAGCAACTTCAGAGTTTTTGGGAAAAATTACAAAAGTTTAATTATGAATGAAATGCACTATAGATCCAATAATTCGACCAAAATGCCTTTGCTTATGTTTTGTTGCTGTGTTTTTTACTGTGGAAAATGCAAGAATTAAGTTGGGTTATTTTCATTTATTTTATTGTCTTAATTAATATCATAGCTTGCTACAACACTAAATTGTTACTGCTCATAGTTTTCTTCAAGTTGTAACTAACAGAATATTGGTTATTTTATAATTGTGCTCTATTTGATGTTTGCAACAAGTGCCCCTTTTCGGCATCCACACAAATCAATTACACTTTACACCAATCTAGAAGTATGTTTCAATAACTGCTATTGCTTTGTAATGTGGAACATATAGCATCATTTTGTTATGATACACTACTAGTTCATCAGACTATGGCCTTTACCAATGTTCAGATACGCTAATGAGCAAAACCAGAACCTGGTCCATGAAGTTTTTATGGCAGGCTGGGCAAATAAAATGGTCTTGTAATGGAATTTGCAATATATTCCATTTAATTTATTTATTTATATGTATGTATATAGACACACACACACACACACACACACACACACACACACACACACACACACACACACACACACACACACACACACACACACACACACACACACACACACACACACACACACACACACACACACACACACACACACACACACACACACACACACACACACACACACACACACACACACACACACACACACACACACACACACACACACACACACACACACACACACACCCTCGATCCTTGCATAAGGGCCAAGAGCGTTAGATCTGGGGTCCAGTAACATTGTATCATAGCAATGTATTGTAGGGAATAAGTATTTTTTGTGTTTCCCTTTAGGCAAGCCAGAAATGCGGATTGCTAGGGTATGAGTTTCAACGGGGGTTTGAGAGGAAACCGTTGACAGGAATGTGCCTAGGAGGTTGGGGTCCGGAGTGCAGTTTACAATAAATGTACCCGGAATCATGCCTGATCTTCAGTACATGTAGGAACGTTGTCCAGCAATATCTCCCCTTAAAGCAAGCATGACTCACCACTAGGGTACACTGCTTCTGATAGCAGAAAAGGAGAATGAGGCCGCAGGAGAAAAACATCTATTCATAGCTGAGGGAATCCCTAGGTTAAGGGGATAGTGCCCAGGTGATCCACAAACCAGTATAGGGTTTGTTGGGTACCCTCAGCCATATATAGGTGAGGGGAACTCTGAGAGTCCAGACTGAGTCTAAGAGAAAGGTGTGGGGAATAATGCGATAGAAATAAAAGTACACTTTTTCCCTTCTGTCCCTGTTCCCGAAGATCAGAAGTATAGTAAAAGTAACATATACTTATTTAAAAATGTAATGTGCTTTTATATTCGGAACCAATGTCCAAAACCAGGGCTGTAGAGCTAACCATAAGGCGACGGTAAATCTGAGACATCGTAGTTCAAAAGCAGCCAGAGGATGACCAGAGGTGAGAATCGCATTTGGACAGCGGGGGGAGAAAGGAAAGGCGGAGTACCAGGTCAGGAGATCAATGGCAGTCCTTGGATGCCAACTTGTTTGCCAGACCTGCGTGGAGCCTGTCCAGCGGGGGGCATGAGATGGCCATGGGAGAAAGGTGACAAACGTGCGCATGTCTCTTGGCTATGTCATACTTCCGGTGACCCGCCTTTCTAGCCGGCCTTGGCTTGATTGGTTGCTAGGGAATTTCCCACGCGTTGATTGGCTGTGAGCTTGTGAATGAATCAGATGTAGTCTATGGTAGACAGTGTGTGGGCTTTTCAAAGTTGCTTCTGCATGAGTATAGCAGAGCAACCGGCTTCAATTCAAGGCTGAAAAGCCTGCCTGCCACAGAGTTTAATCACGAGATTTTGCCAATTCTAGATGATCTTAGCGGAACGGCTGGGGATTTTTTTTTTTTTTATGGCGATTTGAGGTCCAGGAGATTTTGATTTTAAATAACTCAGTAGCCAGGAGGGGACCAAGTTCTCAGAAGAGCAGAATACAGATGGCGTGTGGAACTTTATGCTGATTTGGGTCCATGAGCTTCCGGGCTATGTCCCATCCAGGGGTAAATCTGCTTTATAGCGTACCTGCCCAGGAAAGTTTATGTTCAACCCAGTCCCAAAGTAAGTGTTGTCTTTGTCGTTAATTTGGTATCATTGTGTGTAAGCGATTATAGCAATATAAAAATTTTATTCTCATGACCTTGTTTGCTTCAACAATTATGATCCCTGTAACAGGGACTTCACTGTTGAAAAAACGTCTATAAATCGCAGTGGTGTGCTGCGTTAATGCACATGCAATCAACCAGACTCCACAAGGCTGATTAAGACTGTGTTAGAAAAAGCCGTTGGAGAAACTAGGGCGCCAGAGGAACAGAGTCTTGGGCATAAGGATGATAGCAAGACAAAGGGTGGGGGGGTTTTTTTTTTTTTTTTTTTTTTTTTTTTTTTTTTTTTGGGGGGGACAAGTACCTAGACAGATATTTGCCCATAGCACACAACGGGTTACTTGATTATCAGGAGAGCAGAGAGGCATTCCCCCACAAACTGCAACAACAGATAAGGGACTTCTTTATATAATGTTTGTTGGGTGGTGGTAAACTAGCTTAAACTGCCTATCAGTTAGAAAGGAACGGAGAGTAAAGGGTGTGGGTAGATATCTCCAAAGGGAGTAGGACTGTATTTTATTTATTTGAGTGTTTTGCCGTCGTTAAGGAACAGGCTCAATAAAGCCTAATTTTAGTTTCACCTAAAACGGTCTCCATTGACAACCTCTGAAACACATCTCTTACAATACGGGAAAAAGGTCTAAATAAACCTGGTCTCCTGGGACACTAGGCCTACTGTATGTATGGTCACTTTGATCTATGTATCAATACCATTGACCAGTCTGGGCCAGTCCTCTACTAATATCAGCAGAGATCAATGACTGAATACAACCCGTTCTGCATGGTCAGGTCATTTGACATGTGTCTTTGTCTTGTCATTGTAAAACATTTATTTTAGATTGCATTTAGTATTAAAAGAAATTTTTAACACTTCCTACCATATTGTCTAATTATTTTAAGAGTCCAACTTTATGGTGGTGTCTTCCTTCTATTTTGGTGTATATATGTATAGCAGGGATCCCCCTGGGAGCCCCTTACCTCCGGTGAGTGAGCGCCAGGTTAGGTGCGGGCAGCACTGAGGGGGGGGGGGGGTGATGGGTGTCCCGCCATCTAGGTACGATTGCGCATGAGCAAGATGGCGCGCAGCGCAGTGTAGCGCGCGCGAGATGGCCCAAGTGGGTATTAGGCTTCGTATAGGGAACAACCCCCCGCAGCCTTGGGGCTGAGATCACAGGGTGCGAACAGCCAATAGGACTGCAGGATCACGGCCAAGCTAGGGGTAGGTTGGCGCGAATCTGAGGACACGCAGTCGGAGAGGGGACAAGGAAGGGGTAAGGATATTCCTATTAGGCCCCAGCTCCCCTGTGGAGCTTGTGGTGATGCTGGGAAAGGCCCATAGATAGGGGACACTGCCCTGTAGAAGCCAAGAGCATAGACACAGACAGGATGCGGCCTGCATTCCTGTCTCAGGTGGTCTGGGACCAGACAGCTGCTCCATCAGAGGACTATCATCAGTGTGGGACCATCCAGATGGATGGATACCACCCACGGGGAGGCGGAATCATCGCTGAACACATGGATCAGTGGATCCTATCTTCAACAGCGCACCCGGTTGGGATCACCCGGCAGTACAAACCCCCAACTTTACACGGTGCCAACAACCAAATACTGTACTGGGCGTGCTGTACCACACATTGGGTGGGGAATTATTCTTGTGGGACGAAAGGGAGGTTGGTGCCCAAGGCACCTCAGTAGTTGGGGGACTGTGTTTCGGGTGGGAAGACAGAGGCTGGTGGGTACGGCCGTGCGTGACCTGACACGGTGGTGGGAAACTGTTTTGTATATATGGTGAGGGAGACTTTGGTGACCGGAAGTAAAATCTTATCTTATACCGTAGCTCGCCTACGGCCACTACTGTATTTTCCTGGGCCATACCAGTTGAAGTCCTAATAGGGCGGGCAGTGGATGGGCTAATTCATTCAAAAGGCCCTTGTGTTTTGCAGCCTGGATACATTAGAGGTATACCAAGGCCGACCTAGAACAGCCAGAGAGTGTCGCTGAGTGTGGGTACGATTGTGCCACATACTGGATGTGATGGCGTATCCAGTATCCAGATTGTCTTGTTATGAGGACAGAGTTACAACCCACCAAGGGTATAAATACTGGCAACTCACAAAAGTAGATGTGTCTCTTTCTCTTCTGGTGCGTGAGTACCAGTACCCTGGGGTTCACTAGAGGCATTAGGAAGGACCATTAATATGAATAAGCCAAAGAAGAAAGCAATTGACCATGCTTGTGAGATATGTACCGGCCAAAAACACAGTTGCTAATCACCATTGTTGTCACTGTATGAGAATCAAGAATAAGGGTCAGTATGGATTCTCCATTATCCAAAGGACCATATGACGGAGGCGCTGCCCCACAACTAAGGTGACCTGTCCTGTTCTCCCACAACATCGCAGCCCTTATGTGGCAACACAGGTACAGCAAACACCTAAAATGAGTAGCAGAGAAGCAGATGACCCCAATCTCATTTCGGCTGGGTTACACGGGCTACATACCAATGTGAATTATTTGTTTCTGTAACGGGGTATTCCACACCAGTAGAACCTGTCGGTGGGAGGCGCTATCGAGCATCACTCAGGTGCACCCGGTTCCCAGGGGCAGAGGGGCTAAGATCTCCTGGGCACCATAGGTATGCACTACACACACACAAACCGTAGTCCACACATCTGCCAGGGGGTGGGGGAGGGAAAGTGCTTACATTAGTCTCCATGAAGGTAAAGAGAAAATATTTGCATAGTGTATTGGAAGCATAGGTAGCAATCAGCAGCATGGCTATCACCACCTGTGAATCATTCACGTAATTCAAGCTAAGGAAATAGAGGAGAAACTAAAACTGATGGCAGATATACAAGGTCATCTAACCTAAGCATACATAAAACTGTATACAAAGAGCTGGTCAAGAATTGTATTAAACATGGCTAGTGCACATACTGTTACCAGACCAGTGACTGTATTGTACTTATGGAAATCGCATATAATAATTATTTAAAAAAATAGTACTAATGCGTCAAAGGAATGAATGGCAGAAATGGCCTTTTGTATTAATGGAGTTTCTCTGTGTTTGTGTTTTAGGTCTTCTTTTCTGTAAACGCGCATCACACTGTTGTAATGTAAATGTGGTTCTATCTAATAACCAGTGCTCTCTGAATTAATAGTTAAACAAGCTAGTGTAGGTGCCAAATCGTGGCAAATATACAGCCCGGCATTAGTCATTGTATATTTTAAAAAAAATCTTGATTTATTATAACAACTGGTATTTCGTGCATGTGTACAGGGCTGTGCATATCGTGCGGATCATTTTTAGTTTTTGTCAAGTTCTTAATGCCCACCGTTAAGCAACCAAATCAGAAAATAAGATATATATATTTTTTATAATGGAACTTCACATTTCAAGGTATTAGTGCTGTCTGTTTTAAAAGAAAGTGCATTGTTAAGCAAAGGCTTTGTTTTGTAAAACAAAACTATCTCCAGTCCAGAAACAAGCCTTCCTTTTATTTTCCATCATAAATTTCCATACAGAAACTTTTCAACGGGCATGCATATTGAATTTGTATTCTGTGAAGTTTGATTAGAAAACAAAAGAAGGTGAGGCGGAACTGGATTGGTTATGTTTATGTATGCGCTCTCCTCAGTCCCGCTCTACTGCCGTTGCTATGTCCTTCAGCTAGTTTACAATCGTGCCAAATGTAGAAACATTACATTAATATCCCGCTGGAAGGCCCTTATAAGCATTGCAGGGCAATCCATGTCTTGCTACCCGGCTGAGTAAGGTTAAAAAAATATAACCGCGTTACCCAAATGTTTCATTAGTTAATTCAAAGGCCGAAATAAAATCCAATAATTTGGCGTGCTAATTTCGGATTTATGAAAGTGTGATGCAAATTCAAAAACAAGAAATAGACACATTGCTGCCCCTTTTGTGAAGAACACTCTGTGTATGATGCGTGTTAGAAATTGAACGGTAATTACTATGTAGTACCTGATGAAAGCTCGCGTGGCCAGAACGTTGTCAGTGTGGCATTTTTCCCACAATAAAAGCTTGTGTTGTGATTGAATTAGAGCCACTTGTGGTGAGTTGCTTTCTCCTTGTGAGGATAACAAACAAATTAGTTGAGTGCTACCCTTATATGGGCATTATAAAGCTTCATACAGGCAAGTCATTAAACTGTGATCATCCAAATCAGGGCACCACAGGAACAGAAAACTTCTATCAGTTTATGGGAGTTTTTTGTGTAAGCCAGGCCAACCTGCACATCACCTTAATAGTATTTATTTATTATTAACCCCTTAAACCTTGCAATAAAGGCATTGGAGGCAGTTTCCCACTTAATTGTGTTAATTTACTAAGACCTCTTGAAAATACAATCAGATATTCATATTTGTTAGGAAATGTACGAGTACATACTTCCTGTGTGTGTTATGGTAGTGTGCCTAGCAGCAAGTGTAAAGACCCCGCTCATGCTCCCAAATTCAAATTGGAAGGTATGTGGTTCTCCCTGCTGCATGGTTGCAGAGTACTCCAAATACCTCCTAAAAGAAAGAAAATCTCCAGAAGAGGTTTCAAAACAAAAAATAAGAAAAGAAGAAGCACCGCCCACTAGGATGAGTATGAAAAGGATGGTATTTCTACATATCAAAAAGTATTAAAGTAGGCCCTTTTTCTGAACCCCTCTCCAAAGGAACTACTGGTAACTGTACAACACCTGCGGCGGCGCCAGGAGATCTGAGCCTACGCTTAGGGGGAGCCTGGGTCATACTACACATTTACCAGGATCCCGTGACGTGAGATTTTCATGGCAAGAAAAATACAGCAAACACACATACACTGTTAGAAATAACTAATACTTACAACGTGCGCATAGAGAACATAACACAAAACATAAACCTGCACCGAATGACGGGTGTCCCTCTCTGGAGGAAACACTAGCTAGAGTCTCGGCAGGACACTTCACCAACACCCAGTGATCCCACCCAGTGTCCAAATAACCACACCAATGTCCCGCACTCGTGGCCATTTTTTAAAGGATCATGGGTAACCTGCGCAAGTCACAGTCACTATTAACTAAGGCCGTTGGTGCACTTGTGTATAGATAGTACCTGCCGAGCACGCCCGTGCTCGGATCTCCAACGGGCTTCGCAAAGGATCAGTCGTAGGAGGACGTCATCTGATCCCAAACTGGCATCCTTGCACGCGGAACGCGAGGGCGATCCCACCCTGGAGGAAACAGTCTCTGAGGATCCCACGTGGATCGACCCTTAGCAGGAACCGCAGAGGTCGCTGTGTCCCCCCTTCCCCTAAACCCTCCATAAGGAACACACGCTATACTATAGGCGTTACTTCCTATAGTACAGCAACCTTGATGGCTTGGGGAAAACTCCTAGGGGCCTACAGGGGTAAAACCTGCCCCACTCCCCTCGCTCGTCGTCACTGACCTAGCACTAGCTAGCAGCAACAACTGCAGCAATAACACACCGCACACGCTGCACACACTCTCACACTAGGGGCAGCCTCCTATGTCGGGGCAGTCCCTTATTAATTACCCATACCCTACAGGGATTGGGCCTGGCGGGACTTGGGGATCCTTACTGATAGGAGCCACTGACCTTACACCCTTCCTGTACCCACTCCAAACTCCTGTAAGTGAAGAGCCCATCCTTAGGGGCTTATCCCTGGCAAACACTTACTTTACTGAGGACTCAGAGATATCTGGGGCCTTGGGGTTGCTGGCCTAGTGCATGAGTCACTCCCTCCTGCACCCTACCTCCTTCCCCTAGCTGCGCCTCGCTCTCACTGCCTTGCCATGGGCTAGCTCTGGCTTTGTCTGGGAAAAGTGGCCCTCATTGGCACTATAAGACACCGTCTGGGCTGCCCTCCATATGCCTCCTGGGAGTTTAGTCCCAGGAGATGCTAAAGCCTTGGGCCGCGTGCGCACTTCTCCTGCGCATGTGCGATCGGTCTGGGTCATTCCGCGCCTGCTGGTCACTGCGCATGCGCGAAACTATCGCGCAATGGCGGTGCCCTGTTTCCCGAGCCGCCGGGACCTCGGCAACGCGAGAGCGGACCTAACAACGGGCGCTCGCGTCCCCGGCAACCGGAGGAATCAGGGAAAAGAGCAACGGAGAAACCCGTCTCCAATGTCCTTTGCATTAGCCCCCACCCTTGCGTTATGCGGCGGGTCCGTAAGTGGCAATGGGCGGCCCATACAGCGATCGATCGGCACCGCGGAAGGGGCTTTCAGAGGGGGAAACAGACCGTGGCTACTTATCTTAAGATATAATACATTAGTAAAACAATACAAAGCATATAACCAAAATTACAATGTAAAACCAGAGCAATCAGCCAGCCTGCCGCCACAGGGAGCTCTAGAGAGATTGTAGTTTGTTCAGCCAGGTGTCTATCCATCTGGGAAAAGACAGAATAAATAAAAACTGCTGTAACAGGTTGCTGTACTCATCGATTGCATTAGTGATCTTTACTGACCTGTGCATTTCTTCACTGGTAATCCCCAAGTTTTTTGGAAATCGGGACCTAAACTACGTTGCAGATTTTTGGAAGGGGAATTCTTAAGCGGCAACCTATCATGTGAGAAAAATCAATAGCGTAAATGGACTGCACTTGGTGACACCAGCAGTCACGGAGAGGGAGAAAGGGAAAGGAAGCGCGCGGGGGAGGGTAGAGGAGAAAACACACACCACACACAAAATCAACCGCGTGTCCGCAGCTCCCGCGATGGGGAGAGAGTGCGGGGCTGCTCGGGCCGGGAGTGGTACTCAGCCATTGAAAGCTAAGAAACTTCCCCCTGTACCTTTCGTGCCTTGAAGGGGGGGAGGAGAGGGGGAAGACAGAAGGCACCAGCAGCAGAGACAGAGAATAACACACACCACACAGAGAGAGAGAATACAAACCACACACACACTGACGACACACACCTGACACCACACTGCCGACACACCACACACAACTGAATTTACATTAGATAAAATAGAAAGGCAATAGCCAACAACACGCGTTCTAGTCAACATCTTTGCATTTTGGCACTGAAATTGTTTTGATTTTTAATTAAAACATCACACTTACAAATTTACATGTTCTGGACCATAACAGTGACAAAAGAGGCAAATAAGTTTCACTTAAATGCGCGTGCTCTGCACACACACGTTTTTTTCGTGTCCATAGATACTGTACAAATAATGTTGTTAATAACGCCAAGTTAAATATGCTTAACGGTCCTTTAGTCAATCTGGGCCATATGAGTCATACAACAAATACTGTTAGTTCACAATTTATCAAAGAAAAAAATAATTTTGAGTGAAATTTGTGTTTAGCTGGCATTAAGATATATGAGATCACAAGAGACGCTTGAGCAAAACACCAGTAATTAAAGAGGCTGTGTTGCAATGACTTCAAGCTAAAACCCAAGTATGGTAATGCAGTAAGGTGGTGATTAGAGGAATTACAAGATAGACTAAGTCTGACAATTTATTTCAGTAGTTGGGGCCCATCCAACTAATCTGCATCTCCCAATATCCTGGTCAATTAGCCAGATCTCCTTAAATCAGACTATGTCGCCATTGAGTCAGATATGTTTCTAAGGTTATGAACCCAATTCAATCACAAGCACAACTGATGGTATCAATATGTGACCCATTACAGGTTCTATTCTTCACCCTTCTGATGATAGTGTCACAGACGGGTCTTTACTTTGAACCTTATCATTCCCTTTCCTGTCTCTAAGTAATCAAGCAACATCTCTCCTACTTAAAGACCCCTGGGTGAAAGGTTGCTCCAGGAAAATTTTGCAATATGCCAGGTCGTCAATCTAAAACGTTGTTAAATCATAGCAACAGAGAGACAGAAAAAACTGAGCACCGTTAGGATAAAAAAAAAAAAGAGTATTCATTTATCGCAAATACAAGCTGCATAATCCTCAACATACAGTAAATATTGCCCAAAAGTACATAAGGATATAATGTTGCCACATGGGTGGTTGACCCTATTATACCAGTAGTATTGGAAACCATTTTTTATTAACCACTTATCAGGGGATGTGAACCCATTCAGAGATAAAAATGAAACTCCAAGCACAACAAGAGACTGGAAGAAGTTTTAAATTGATAGTGGGTTTAATGCTCACCCAAGGTATACACAAAAGGCAAAATAAAAGGGTGTCTGCAGTCCTCAGAGCTACAATGCAAAAGCATGTAGCCAGGGAAAGATTAAAAGAGCAGAGTACTAGGAGAACAAGTAGAAGCAAGGCAAAAACAAGAAGGTGTTGCAGAGCTACAGACATTGCAAAAGCAATTGGTATCCAGGGAAAGGACACAAGTTGCAAGGGGGTGAAGTGCAAGGGGAATGGGTGACCAGACATCCCGGATTAGCGGACAGTCCCAGTTTTTAGGTCTGTTCCCGGGTGTGTCCCCAACAAATCGTTTTAAAATGTCCCGGTTTGCCAAACAAGTAAGCTTGTTCCTCTGATTGCGGCTTGGCTTTGGGGAGAGAGCAGAGGAAGGCGTATGGCTGTGTGCTACAGAGAAGGGTTGAGGGTGGGGGGCAGCTGACGAGGAGAGTAGGGGCAAGGCCAGCGGCAGAGGAGTCCCAGCAGTCAGCAGTAAGTCAGTGAGAACTATAGACACGCACACACATAATGGGGAAGAGGAAGAGACACACAGAATGGAAGGGAGAGTGAGAGAGAGAGAGACAGAATGGGGAGGGGAGAGAGAGAGACGATTGGGAAGGGGGAGAGAGAAAGGACAGAAGGGGAGGGAGTTAGGAAACTTCCTCCCAAAATGGCAATTCCTACAGTAACTCGCCAATCCTTTTAGGTAGTGTTTTAAAAAAGTGAAGTTTTTAAGCCGTGGTTTGCAAGTTGAAGATACGTGAATAGCAGTTACTGGGGAAAAATTGAGTTTCACCTTTTTGACTATGCACGGCTTTTGAGCGATATGCTGTAAAAAAAATGGGCGTTTAGGACGATTAAAATGTGTTATAAAGGGTTGGGAACCGCTAAACATGCAAAATCGCTCTGAGTAACGTGCACTATCACTTGGTCTGCTGAGGACTTAATTATGGAGGCCCATTCTTACTTGCTTTGGCAGTTCTCTGATATGTTTGTTTGGGGTATACAGGACTTGTGAGCAAAAATAACGGTGTAATTGCCAAATTGTAGTGATGAAGCATTCAACGGGTGATTTTGATTACTTTTCGTCCCTATCAATGTCTTGAACAACTCTGACAGTGCTGCTGGTTAAAAACGTTGGTGGGACATGGGTCTCCCGGTCGCACCTCATGCGGATCCTCATCGTGCTTGGTATCTCAAGTAATCTTAATGGTTGGTGTGGCATTCTTGTAAATGTCCATATAAGTATGATACGCTTCTGCAATGCGTTTTCTTAAAGGACTTTAAACATTCTGATGTCGAGACAGAATCAAATGCTTTTTTTTAGTAATGTATGAATCCTAAGCTCAGGGTAGATCGTACTAATTACTGTGGGACAATCCTGCTGTTCTCTAGGCGGGCTGAAGTCAAGGGTCGTTGTAATGTAGCGGATTAGTGAGTATACTTCAAATATCTTGTAAGTGATTGATTGGAGTAGTGTAAGTGACGGATTGTCATACTTCTTGAGGTCTTCTTTCATATTCTTTCTTGCAGATGGGATAACTACTGTATGGCATTTCTCCATCTTCCTGTCTGCAAGCAGCATGTTAAGAGTTGTACAATGATTTTTCGCTATTTCTTCCCCAGCTTCGTTCAAGATTTCACTGTAATTCCATATACCCATAAAAAAAACCATTGTAAATTGTTAAGTTAGTGATGTTGACGGTGTTTAGTATAATGAACATTTGAAATTCGCTGCAGAGTTCCACTATGAAAATAATGTATAAATAAGTTTCACCTTGGGAAAGTAAAATGGCATCGGACATAATGTGTGAAGAAGAAAAAAGAGTTTTTCATGGTGACCTATTACCAGTGAAATGAAAACCAAAGAGTGAAAATATTCCCCATGAACAAAATATATATTACTTTTGGTCACGTGACATATCTGACATTTGTATGTGTTTGAGTATTCAGGAGGGCGGGGTACAAGAGAGCATAATTGGTTTTTAAAACTTAGATAGTATATTGTAGATACAGTGTGCCAAGGATATATTCTTCACCATTTAATGATGTCACAGACGTGTCTTTACTTTTAACCTATCATTCCGTCCGTCTTTACGGTACTATCCGCATACCATCTCTCCATACTAAAGACCATGGGTGAAAGGTGCTCCAGGAAAAATTCTTGCAATTAGTGTAAGATTCGTCAGATCTAACAGTTGTAAATCCATAGCAAAACAGAGCGAGACAGAAAAACTGAGCACTTAGGGATAAAAAAAAAAAAGAGTACTTATTATAGCCCAAATCACAGCTGCATAATCCTCAACATACAGTAAAATATTGCCAAAAGACATAAGGATATAATGTTGCCCCACATGGGGACCCATTATGAACAGTATTGGAACCATTTTTTATTAAAACCACTGTATCAGGGATGTGAACACATCAGAGATAACATGGACCTCCAAGCACAACAAGAGACGGAATAAGTTAAATTGATAGGGGTAATGCTCACACCAAAGTAGAGGACAAAAAAGGCAAAATAAAAGGGTTGTCTTGCCAAGGTCCTCAGAGCATACATGCAAAAGCAATGGAGCCGGGAAAGATTAAAGAGACAGAGTACGAGGAGAACCAAGTAGAAAGCAAGGCCACAACAAGAAGTGTCGCAGAGCACCAGTAAAAGCAAAAGCAATGGTATCCAGGGAAAGACAAAAAGTGCAAGGGGAGTGAAGTGCAGGGGAATAGGGTGGACCCAGACATCCCGGATTAGCCGGGCAAGTCCCCGTTTGTTAGGTCTGTCCGACTGTCCCACAATCTTTAAAATGTCCCGGTTTTGCCAACGAAGCTTGTTCCTCTGATGGGCCGGCTTTGCTTTGGGAGGAGAGCAGGGATGGGTCGGCTGGGCTACAGAGAAGGGTGAGGGTGGGGCCAGCTGCCGAGGGAGAGTAGGGGCAAGGCCAGCTGCAAGAGGAGTCCAGCAGTAACGTGGAAATATCGACACGCACCACACATAATGGGAAGAGGAAGAGGACACCACGAATGGGAAGGGAGAGAGAGGAGAGAGACAGGAAATGGGGAGGGAGAGAGGAGAGACAGATGGGAAGGGGGAGAGAGAAAGACGAATGGGGGAGGGAGTTAGGAACTCCTCCTCAATGCAATTCTACAGTAAGCGCCACCTTTTAGTAGTGTTAAAAAGTGAGTTTTTAAGCCGTGGTTTTGCAAGTTGAAGCTAGTGAATAGCAGTTACTGGGGAAAATGAGTTTCAACTTTTTTGAGTATGGCACGGCTATTGAGCGATAATGCTTGTAAAAAAAAATGGCGTTTACGGACGATTTTAAAATGGTATAACGGGTTTTGAACAGCTACACATGCAGAAATCGCTTCTGTAACGTGCACTATACACTGTGGTTTGTCTGAGACTCATATTGGAGGCCCCTTTTCTTACTTGCTTTGAGCGAGTTCTCGATAGTTGCTGGTCTACAGGACTTGTGGCAAAAATACGGATGTTGTGTTGGATTGTTTTGTGTAATTTGCACAATTGTAGGGACTGAAGCATTCACGTTGATTTTGTATTATTTTTCTTCCTATTCAATGTCTTGAAACAACGATAAAGTGCTGCTGTAAAAAACGTTGGTGACATGGTGTCTCCGGTCGCCTCCCATGCGACTCATCTTGCTGGTATCTTCAAGTAATCGAATGTTTGTGTGGCATCTTGTAAATGTTTCCAGTAAATGTTTATTATACGCTTCTTCAATGCGTTTTCTTTAAGACTTTAAAACATATGTCTGATCGGCGAGAGCAGAATCAACTGCTTGTTTAGTAATGTAGAATCCTAAGCCAGTTGTAGATCGTACTCATGACTGTGGGAATCCTGATTGTTCTCTAGGCTGGGCTAAGTCAAGGGTCTGTGGTACATGTAGTGATAGTGAGGATCTCAAAAATATCGTGTAAGTGATTGATGGAAAGTAGTGTGTAAGTAGACTGATTGGTCTATACTTCTTGAGGGCTCTTCTTATCATCTTTCTTGAGATGAGGATAACTACTGTATGGCATTCTCAATCTTCCTGTTCTTCAAGCAGCATGTTAAGAGTGTACAATGATTTTTCGCTATTTTCTTCCCAGCTTCGTTCAAGATTTCAGCTTGTAATTCCATCTACCCCATAAAAAAAAAACCATTGTAACATGTTAAGTTAGTTCGTTGCGGTGTTATATAATGACATTGAATCTGAGTTACAGTTACACTATGAAAATATATTGGATAAAAAGGTTCACATTGGGAAAGTAAAAGGCCTCGGCACAGCATTGTGTGTGAAGAACAGAGTGTTCTGGTGACCTATAATACCAGTGAATTGAATGAATGAAACACAGATGTGAAAATATTTCCCAGTGGAAAAAAATATATATTTAGGCTTTTTTGTCACGTGACATTCTGACATTTTGTATGATTTGTTTGAGTATTCAGGAGCGGAGGGGGGTATTTACAAAGAGCAACTATAGGTTTAAAACTTTAGATAGGATATGTAAGATAACAAGTTTGCACAAGGATAGTCGGCAGGTGTTTAATATGTTGAGGCCCCAATTTCGCTTTTTTATGTAACATTTCAAGTCGTATAATCTGGTACATTGCTAAAACATTGTACATATTATAAGAAAATAAAGAACATTTACGCTCCTGACCACAACATCCATTAGATGACATGATGATATTATAATATACTTAGTTATTTAGTGGGTAAAAAAGTGACAAAAAACTCTCCAAAGCAAAGCATATAGGCAAATGGAAATATTACTGTATGCTTCATTACATGTATTAGAAAGGGTCTGCAACCTGTCTTCACCATTATCACCAGCCACACAGCACTTCCACTACAGCAAGGGATTCGGGAAATGACATGGCAAATGAGCACACAGCAGTGCCCACCTTTGCTTCAAACTAATAAACTGTTCCATAGGCTTAAGCTTGCTGCATGCGTAAAGCTGTGAGCACAAGCCAGGGTTAAGATGCATAGCCAGCAATCCACCCACAGAAGATGTTTCAACTTAATGGTCTCCTCAGTGTGGGGTGGATTATATGGCTATGCAAACAAATGAAGCTTTAGGATAGGTTTTACCATACGTGTTAAGTTATGGTGGTTAAAAAGTTGACAAGAAACCCCACAGCAAAAGCATAAGCAAATGGAAAATATTACGTATGCTCATTTGATGTCTTGAAAGTCTGCAACTCAGGCTTTCACCCTTATCACCATTATCACCCAGCACACAGCACTTCCAATGTAGCAAGCTTATCCTGGGTAAGACGTGCCAAATGGCAAATGACCATTGCAGCACGCTATAAGCCTATAGGGAACCATGTTTAGGTTTTGAAGCAAAAGGTGGCACCATGTTTGTGTATGTGAGGTTGGTGTCTGTATTTCTGAGTGAATACAGCAAATACAGACACCCAGTCAGGTCACCCACCCAACCAATCAATTCACCCATCAGTAAGGGCAGTCACCACCATACACCCAGTCACCCACCATTCACCCAGTCAGTCAACCACCCATCCACCCACACATAGAATATTGTGAGGGAGTCGGTCCATGGGATTACATGACTAGAAGGGAATGACGAAAATCCTCCTTCCTGGAAGGGTTAATATACAGGCCTAATAGACTGCCACCGAGGTGGAGTCAGGGTCTTTTAAAAGCTAAATTTCAATAGCAGAGCAGGAGAAGGGACGAAAAGGTACTGTAGTACTGTAATTCGAGAGGGTGAAAAATTGGGAATTACTTCTTCCTGTACCTAATGTTTGCGGTTTGCTCAGGCCTATACCCGATAGGACCCTTTTAATTCTCTACGGCACTCTCCTAGATATATATAAATATAGCATGGATATAGGAAGAACAGCCAAGTGACCGAAATGTTATAGAGCACAGAAGATGGAGCACATAAGACACAGATAGCACTTGAATCCAATAGTTTCAAGAGCATATAGAGAGGGCTCAATAAACCAATGGAACACCAAGTAATCCAGGTGCAAGATTATGAAGTCCAGCGGGAGATCGGTTATGGTATTTTTGATACTTACAGCTGAGAGCAAACTCAGATTGCAAGGGTCTCATGATTATAATTGAAGTTCTTAAGAATAAAAGTAACATTACGGACAGAAAATCCCTGCTCGACGGAGATGACGTCGAAAATTTGGTATGGTAGGAGAATACAGCAGACAGGTAGGAGGGACGTTCTGTAAGTGCGTCCTGCAAGGGGCTAAAGCTGTATGTATCGATGGGTCAAAGTATTCCAGCATCTGGAGCTATCAGATGCCTTTTAACGCAGGTGTGTTTTAAGGCAGGGTCTTAAAAGTGGATAGAGAGGCGTGGCTAGTTGGGGAGTATATAAGATCTATATATCAGGTTAAAAACAAGGCACTCACATATGCGTAGATAAAGGTGGTAATAGGGTGCAGACTGTCCAGGTGTCAGCAAGGCGGCACATCGGATATACAAGAAAACAGGGGGGCACTCCAAGATCCAAAAGTGAAATGTTATTCCTTAATGTTTCGGTTCCAACGTAGCATGATAAAGGCCTTTGGGAGCCCAAAATGTTTGAGGAATAAATTTACCTTGGATCTTGAGTGGAGCCTATGTGTACATGTGTACAAAAAACCTAACCTGCACAGACACCAAAAGTAATAGTTACCGTTTGTCAGGAAAAAAAGGCTGTAAATAAAAGCCCCTGACGGGCTGGGGGATATAACTTACCCGGTGTATATGGAAACGAGCAAGAAAAAGTATTTCCCAATTGAGGGTCTCGGTATACACATATACAAAAGAAAATTTATTAAGAAAATCACTAAAAAACATAATTAAAACAGTTCATAGACCCATAGATAAAAACGCGCAATCAATAATAAGGAGCTGGTCAAGCATAATATGCTTAATCACAGAGAATCCAATGGAATTCAAGAGACAAAAGGTATCAAGCTGTGTAAATGAGTTAGGCTACTGCCCCAGTCACTGCGTGAACGGGCGCGTCAGAGAACCTGAAGGCGCCTGCACCAGTTTCAGCCGCTCTCTGCGGTCATGGGGTTGCAATGGACGTGATGCTTGGGAGAAGCAGGGGGAGGCGTGGTGGGGGCGTTGTCCATGATGTCCACACGGCTGGTTCGCCCTTATTGGGTGGATGCGAACCGCGCAGCAGAAGTGACGTGGCCATTGATAGACTGCCCCACCAAAGACACAAGTGTCTTTTGGCAAAGTGGCCGTGGCATTGTGCTTCTGCAAGGCGCACGAGGCAGAGGGGGGGGGGGGGGGGGTGGTAAAAACTGGGGGGGGGGGGGCCCCGGCCCCATACAAGGGTCGTATCTCTTCGTGCCGCGCACACCGTAGCGCACACAAACAGAGCAGTGGGACAAGGACTAAGGCGGGGTGAGGCATAATTGCCTCCCACAACCTGAACGGGCAATTAAAATGTATAATGAGGTTGTAGAACACTTACATCCAGTAAATAGCAACATAAAAAAGCAAAAATTAAACATGAGAGGAAAAATTTAGCAGAAACAATACTTACAATACGCACCAATACATGTAACAGCTTGATTTAAATGGGATAGAGGTGATATTTGCGTCCAAAAAACCTCGCAGGATATTTGTGACCCTTTGATACGCCGGTTCAAGGAGTTGTGAATAATCGATGCGGTCAGGTATGAGCAATACGGCTGCAGTAAAAAAGCCAAGATAGCAGAGTCCTAACTTCAAGATGATAGTTAAGCGCAAAGTCCACTCATTTTCACTGCAATCCGGGAGTGAACGGGTCTGAGAGAGGACAAAACACAAGGAGAGCCCGGTCGACGTAAGATTCGCCAATTAAAACGCTCTTTCTGGGGGCTTGAAGAATTACGCTATGCGTTATTAAACAAGCCCTCCTCCAGGACGGTTGAATCAGGAAAAAAGCAGTAACGCTTGAGCAGCTGTAATTGGTGCAATGAAGAAGGGTATAATTCTACACAAAAAAGAATAAATATAACACAACAAAAAACCTAAAAAAATAAAAACACCTACACACCAAACCAAAAAACACCAAACAAAAAACAAAAAAAAAACATAAACCACTAAAAATACCATAGCCCCCTATTCTTCTTTACAATCAACAAAAACCATTCCTTATTTCTCTACTCCCAGTCTTGCCCCCCTCTCCCCCGGCCACTGTCCGGCAATCACCCTTGTTTGCCTTTTTACCCAAAACAAAACACAACACATCTAAAAATCGACTCCACACCGTTCTCTAGCACCGTACACTAATAAAAAACACAAAACTCCCCCTCCCCACTTACATCCTCCCGCCCCCCGTGGTCCTGCTAAAAAACATTTTATTTGTGCTAGTTGTCCTCCATCGACTTGGCTTTTTTCCCATCCCTTCCACCTAACAAACCCTTACTCTCCCCTTTAAAAAACTTGATTCAGCCGTGCATGAATAAAAAAAACAACCAACAATACAAACCTTACCTACCCCTATAATTGACACTAAAAGGGGAGGGGGGGGGGTGGGGGGGGGGGGGGGTGGGGGGGGGGTGGGGGGGGGGGGGGGGAGGGGGGGGTGGGTGGGGGGGGGGGCCCCCCCCCCCCCCACCCCCCACCCAAAAACCCCCCCCCCCACCCCCACCCCCCACACCCACCACCCCAAATACTTGTCCAATGCCAATAAGCTGCACAGTTAACCGTAAAGGACACTGCTGATCTAGCAACTATACATAATCAAAAAAAAAAAAAAAATTATAAAAAGAGTTGGCAAACAGTTTTTATACTTAGCAGGCAATATAAATTATGTTTATAAATTAACCCCATGCCCAAACAGGTACCAATAAATTCAAGAATCTGCAAATAACCTAAAATGGTACAACTTCCTCATTCAACATGGCTGCTTGACTCATTATCATCCTCCCCTAAATTCATAGCAAAGATGCACTTGCAAGGGGGGACATCAAAACAGGAAAACCAATTACCCAAATGATGGCATAAGAGTCAAAACTCCCAACACGTCTCTCTCTCTCTCTCTCATATATATAATAGATATATATATATAGAGAGGAGAGAGAGAGGGAGTGAGGAGAGGAGAGAGAGAGAGAGAGAGAGAGAATAGCTTCTCTTGTAGTTCTATACTGTAATTTTAAACACCCGAACTACCTGTTTGTATCACATTTTATACAACACTTCCTGTCTTAAATCATTATAACCAGATATCCACTTACAAAAACGGTTATAAGATGTGTTCTGTATTTCGGCTTACAGATGAAGGACCCTGAGATGTTCGAAAGCTTGTAACTATCAACTACTTGTTGGTCAATTAAAAAGGTATCAACCATTAATCCCTCTAACTCCTATGTTACTAATTATATTAGGTGAAAAAATATTATCCCACAGAAGGGTGGTGTAACGAGTGCTCACCACCCAAACAGGACGGACCGTAGGCATGAGGTGGGGATGCGAGAGTCACCGACCACGCAACGCAACGCAGGTGCACGCATCGGGATGCAGAGTCGTAGTCATGTTCGCTTGGGTCAGGTAGGAGAGGTCAGAATAGTCGTGAGACTTCCATGGTCTAGGTGGGAGAAGTCGGATGGTCGTTGTGCGAGCCAGGGTCCAGGGTTAGAGAGATTAGAATGGTCCTTGTGCGTAGCCACGGTTCGTGGGTCAAGAGACGGTAGAAGAAGCTGGAGGTCAAGGTAACAGATAAACAAGGGCAGGAATGCAAAGGCAATAGCAGGGCAGCAGGATGCCTAGGGAAAGCACTAGAAACCATAAACAGGGTTTATTGCTCAGCCAATTTGCCTTAGGGACTGGTGAGCATATAAAGCACAGGAAGACAATGGGAAGGCGCAGTCAGTGAGTCATTTACAGGACTGTGTACTGATAGGCGGGGCAGAGCGTTTCAGAGCGTACCCAGCTGTGGAGTAATGAAGGGAGTTAGCATTGAACCCCTCGAGGCCCCTGGTTATTGCGGACCGACGTGAAATGGGAACAGTGACGTACCCGTGTGCGTTCACGGGGACGTGGCGCGGGGTCGGAAGCCTGCGTCGTTGCCGACAGGAGTACTGCGGGGCACTCGCGCACACGTGCCGTGTGAGGGGGCATCGCAGCGATTCAATGCATCACGGGTTTGCGCATCACGGGGGGCAGGACAAATCCTCACAGGTGGGATACCTCCTCTACAGCATTATTCCTTGCAGTTTTGCACCAAATATCAAAGTGCCAGCGAGCAATAATAAAAGTGTTGCGGATAAATACTACACAAAAGGAATGGTGTGTGAGTAACATGGACAACAAGCAATAGAATGAAATACTATGTACATGTAATCAACACTTCTTATAAAGTTAGCAAAAACCTGGGGGATAAAGAAGTATGAGGTGAACCTAATTTAAATCCAAGGGAATATTAAAACAGAGCCCAGTACAAGCGGAAATATGGAAATAAAAGGAAGATTGTATACACCCATCACTGCCTGGAAAGAGGAAAGCTAAATTACAATATTTAGTTACAGTGTTTCTAATTTTATGAGCTACAGGGTGGCTTGGAGGCTGTTGTTTTTTTTAATTCAGTTTCTTATGGAGTGAGTGTGGTTTTGTTCCTGCTTAATGCAAAGGAAAATGTTTGTGATTGGCTGTTCGTTTGCAGTTAATGTTGTATGATGATAGCTAATGTGTTTTATGGTTATATCAGATATGTTGAATGATTTCTTTGTATTTTAAGTTTAATTATAATTTGTAGTAATTCTTGATTGAGTGGTTAGGTACTATTCATTTTGAGTTGGTTTAGGATTTCATTGGTTTCATTGGTTCATGGTTTATTTAATTCATTGTTGATGTTGTTACTGATGTATCATTGGATTAGCTGGCTACTGTTTATATTTACTTTATTTATGTCTCTAAGCCGTGTTTAATAATGGCAAAATTCGGGATCATAGTAAATTTTGCACATTATTCGTTTACTGTATGTGTTAGGGCGGGGGAGGGGGGGGGGGGTGTCGTGTATTGATGTTGTTAAATCCTGATTTTAATATACATGTTGTTCATGTGAGATGTGCAGGGGGTCTCCGGAGCTGACCGCATTGGTTTAGGTCGAGGACCCCCTACTGAAGGAGATACAGGCCCGTATGGGGGCAGGTTACCTGCCTTTTTCAAGCTGTCCGAGTCACGTGACCGGGGGACATTGAAATTCTGCAGGGATACCGGCAACCCCATAACGGGGCTTGTATTCCTGAAGTAGGGGTCCTCGGACCTGAAACAATGCTGTTCGCTCAGGAGACCCCCTGCGCTGTACAATATTATTCAAATGTATTTATTTAGTGTACGATCGCCTGTAAACAGCCTTGCGTGGAGCTGGCAAAATTCCATGCAAGTTACTGCAGACTCTTTTTTTTCTATCAGCTAGCGTACGTGAAGTTTTTAAGAACGCTAGCAGGGGGGAAAAAAAGCAACACGTACGCTGGGGTGTTTTGAGCACGTACGTTTAAAAAATGGGTCAACGGCCGTAGTGAATCACGTCCCGGCATCACTTTTTAATGACGTGCTTTTTTGAACATCAGAACGCAAACCCATTGAGCGTTAGTGCATAGCCCCCACGGATTTTTGTAGTGTTGAAATAGTGACACTCATTAGAAAGTTTTGTCAGTAATGCTTTCCCACAGTTGCTTTTAGCTAAACTTGTGTGGAACAAAAGACCTTTGAAGCAATATTTAAATTATTTCAATTCATTTATTTTATTCATGACACACCATTCAAGCACATCGGGTCAAATAAGACAGAGCAGCAAAATGCCTGTATCGAATAGCGTCTGTGAGGCAGGTTTACTGCTATACCCACCGCTGTGCGAGAAAAAGCTGTGCAATATGGCCGGCATAATAAGCACATAGGGAGTCCGTGTAACTGGGAAATAAGAAACAAGAGGTGACATCCGGGTTCTAATTTGGCATGCCATTACCCAGACTCCCGTGGGTTTTGCCACAGTTGTGGGATGCATTATATTATCTGAAGAATGTGAGACCCGAATTCAAGAAGAAAAGAAATCTTTTTCAACACAAAAACCCAAAGAAATATTATTATAAACCATTGTTGCCACTATATTGCATTTATTTTTGCATATACCACCGTTGAATTTGTACGCTCCCCTTCGGTCTGCAAAACGCCTTACCAAGAGGGAACACCGCAGACCGTTCCTAAAGGTTTTGAGCGGCATTTCTTTATGCACAGAGATTCACTTGGTGCACGATTCACAGTCCCTGCATATGTATATATTTATTGAATATTCACTGGTTTTAATAGTAGATCACTTTCAATGGGCATTACAGTATCTTTCTATGGAGGAGCGCTGTTAAAGTTTTTCTCCGGTACAGATCTTATAAATGGCTCTACAAGTGCTCAAAGACTTTGAAAACTACAGTATTACTCAAGGGAGTTTGTGGGGGAAACTGTCCAAGGGAAAAGGGATATGAGCAAAGCCAAATGTATCCAGAGATTGATATGAGTAAGGAAAGCATCATTACTCTAGCAGATTGCAATATTGTTGTAATGCAAGTGTAAGCATGTGCTGCTATGCCCATTGGAGTGCTTGATTTTAGAAGAAAAGAGTGAGGTGTGAACCCATAGCGAAAGAAAGTGTTGGGCGAGAAGCGACTATGGCGATAGCTGACACAGCTCCCATCAACATGGTTTTCTCTAGCGCGCTCCATAGATAGCTCGAGAGAGTCGAGAGAGAGAGAGAGAGAGAGAGAGAGAGAGAGGAGAGAGAGAGAGAGAGAGAGAGGAGCGATGAGAGGAGAGAAAGGATAACAAAGCGGAGGAAAAGAAGAAGGCTTCCTCTCTCTCTCTCCTCCCCTGCCTCTCCTCCTTCTATGGCCTCCCCTTTTTATCCCTTTCTCCCCTCCTTTTCTGTCACCCCACTCTTCCCTCCCCTAAACCCCCCAAACCCCAGACTGGCTTTAGTTTAGAAGGGTGTGATTTGTGATCGATTTTCAGAGCAGAAAGTAATAGGTTATTTTTGCACCACAGGCTTAGTTCCACAAAAG
The DNA here is from genome assembly GCA_036426205.1 of Ascaphus truei. Lineage (NCBI taxonomy): Eukaryota > Metazoa > Chordata > Amphibia > Anura > Ascaphidae > Ascaphus > Ascaphus truei. The sequence continues at coordinate 51,407 of WSYH01003266.1, forward strand.
AATTAAAATTGCAACACTTATAGAATTAGCGATAAACCTATAACAAAGAGAGAGAGTGAACAAGGGAAAGGGCGAGGGAGAAAAGGGGGGAGGGAGAGAAGAAGGGAGAGAGAACGAAGAGAGATGAGGACAGAGCGAAAATAGAGACCAGTAAAAGGTCTCTAGAGAAGGAAAGAGAAAGAGATGTCTCAGGTCGAGACATGTGAAATGGGAAGGATATACAACAAGGGAAATCTCTACACGTGGAGCTTCTCCCACCTTTCTATCGATATAAAATCTCTATCTTTTCCCTGGATGATTTATTACCCTTTCTTGATTTCTCCAAACCCCCCCCCCCCTCTTGCTGTCAAGGGGAGGGAGAACCTGGAGTGGGTAGGGACGGTGGTGGCCAAACAAGCAGGGAGCAGGCAAAGGATTGTTGGTGCGGCACAGACAGGTTCTGGTAGCAGCTGCAGGCAGGATAGTCGGGGGTCCAATGAAGGGGCGCAATAGGAAGGCAGGGCCGGGGAATTAAGAACTGGATAAGGAGCAGGGACTGAGACCAGGGACAGGGGTAACAAATGGGCAATGGAGAGAAATGGTGAGCAGAACCTGACCTCACTTAATAATGAACGCCAGGAAAGAGGAGGGCACTGGGAATTGCAATAAGTGGTATAAACCTATGAAGAGGGCTCCAATTACCCTGAAGGCAGGGTAAATGCACCAAAAAACACCCCCCCCTTACCTCATTGGGATGGCCCCAGGCCAAACGTACTCACACTTATACCTCCAGTCCTCTCTCTTGGCGTGTGCTGAATCAGTGAGGAGAGATCCAATGTAGTGAAAAAACGCGTGCAGCGCCACAGCCAAAAAGGCAAGAGTGGTATGGCACAAAAATCTTTATTAATTTAAGCAGATCAGTAAAACAGAGGGTTGTGAAACCTTCGACGCGTTTCGTGCAACAACAATGCCACTTTATCAAGAAAGCATGTTGTTGCACGAAACGCGTCGTCGAAGGGTTCACACCATCTGTTTATTTATTTAATTAAATAAAGATTTTTTGCCAGACCACTCTTGCCTTTTTGGTGTGCGATGGCACGCTCAAACAAATGGGGACAAGCAAGGATAAAGGGAAAGGGCCTTAATAATACGGAACTCAATACAGAACAGAAGCATAATCATAAAAGAAGAGCATGAGAATGGGAGTCTGGACACCAAAACAAAAGGCAAGGGAGAAAAGGAAACAGGAAAATATAAGGGAAGAGGACAGGAAGACACCAAAATGAGACAGACAGATAGAGGAACCGAAGAGCAGTGGAAAAAAAAAGCAGCACACCTGGTGGACAATGCGAGAGGAAGAAACTTAGGAAAACATATGTAGGGCTATTTCTGACCACTCGCTACTCTATACCCAATTTCAACTATATTGTCTTGATCTCCTTAACAAATTTAATTATCTCCCTCACTTTCCAACTGAATCTATCCATATCTCTTCCCAGTAATCTATCTAAAAAATTCGATAGCTCAATCGAACCCTGTTCCCTTCCCACGTGCTCGCCACCCAGTTCCCTTTTGTTTCCCCTGGTCTCACTCTCTCCACACCTGCCACTGATAACTCATCCAGCTATAGACCCAAGTACATCACAAACACCTCCTTCTCTCTCCCCTATCTTTCTCTCACGTGGCCTCCTCTATCTCTCTCTCTCTCTCTATCCCCTTCTTTTCTCATCCCTTCCTCCTCTTTCCCCCTTTCTTGCACTCTTTCCCGCTTTCCTCTCCTACTTCTCTCTTCCATCTCTTTCCCTAATCTATCTCTCTCTCTCTTGATCCTTCTCCACTCCACCACTCTTCTCTCTTTCTTCCTCTTCTGAGAAAGGAACTGGTTGAACGGTAGCTTATGACAGATATAATGACACCATATCTGGGTTGAACTAAAACGAGGCTTAGATATAATAAATATAATTTATTCCTTAAAAAGGTGAAACACAGCAACTATAGTACAATAACCAGACAAGAAGGTACACACTTACTTAGTGTTGGGGGATGGAGAAGTATCAGCTGGCATTCTCAAGCAATCCGGTAACATCAGATGTATAGTAAAGAAGAACTAAAAAACTGTAGGTTGACACAGTTTATATACACTGTGTAACCCCTATTCTTAACATTGAAATACAGACTATGGTGAAAACAATTATCTGTAGCCAAACCCTAAAGACTGAGACAACCGATTAACCCATGCCCCCCACTAATTAGCCCATGTGTACTGGGACTCAAGGGTAGCCCATAATTAAATCAGGGCAAACGACCAGTCTACCAATGAAGTATCTGCATTGTTTGTAGTTAGACAAGAAACACTACAAACCACTCCCAGTTTGATGATTCTCCACCCTCACTAACCATTATAGTGGCAGAGCTGCTGATTAGTACTTGGTCGGTTTGATTAGTACTAGCGTAAACATCAGGCAGTTAAAACTTTTGATCACAGTGTTAGCTCATCAGCCGGCTGCCCTTCATGTACCTATTGCAGGGTTCGACAAACTATACATTTGCCACGCCCGGGCGAGGGGATTTAACATCGTGGTAGAGCTCCTATTGGCCCAAGCAGCACATGTGGTGGTCCTAGGTGGCGAGTAGGATTTTTTTTGTTCGGTGGTAGATTTTTTGGTGATTGCGACCACTGCCTATTAGCATCGATGGAGTCTGCATGTCAAAGCAATCCAAATACATGCATATACACTTATATATCTACACATATTAATAAGTTCCATTCGTGGTGGCTCCGTGGGCGAGAATTTTTGCCAGTTTTAATGCCTACAGTGACTCCACACATGGCAAATTCAACTCTCTGCGACACTCAGAACTGGAGATACAGAAATGCACTTTTAAAACATTCAAATACAGGATTATAATGTAACTGGGAACAGGGGGGAACATACATTTACTGACATGACCCAAGGTGTAGCCACATCATGGACCCAGCAGTCCAGTAACACCTTGTCTCCCTGGTGAAGTCAGGGGTGTGCCATATGGGTGCAACCCCTTAATACCAGGGCCAACCCCCTCTCCCTCTACAACACTCCCCTTCTTAATGGTGACCCTGTGGCCCCTGGCCCTAAACGGGGAGTGGGACACTGCTGCACCATTAATGAACTCGCGTTCAGAGGGATAGTCCTGAGTGAAAGTCCAGCAGCATGCTGTTTTTTCACTTACCCTTTTGGTGCTGAAATGTAAATTCAAACTCTTGCAGGCCAGCTTCACCCTTAGCACTTGGCATTCGTCCCTGATTGCCCCTGCAGCAAACTCAGGGGGTTTGTGGTCTTGAGGACGGGAAAGCCCTTCCCTACACATAGGGCTTGGAGTTTTTGAGTGCCCACACCAATGGCACAGCACTCTTCTCAATGGTGCATAGGCACCTTCCTTGGGAGTAGTTTTTCGGCTGAGGTAACACCACAGGGTGCTCTCTACCGTCGTCCCCACTTGGTCAAACAACAGCCCAATGCCATAGTCCGAGGCATCAGGTCTATGAGGAAATTTTTGGTATGTCGGGGCAGCCACTAGTGGGGGGCCCAGCAAGCGACAGTTTCCATTCAGTGCCTGGAAAGAATGTTACGGGCAGGAGTCCAGTGGTGATAAGCACAGTGCAGTGACTTCTTAGTCAAATCAGTCAGGGTTTTGGCCCGGAGCTGTCTGTGGGACAACTTCCCCTATATTACCATGTCGCGTGCCCAAAAATGCCAGACCTTTTTCTTGGTTTTTGGAAACAGGCACGAACTATGGCTTCTACCTTAGCTGGCTCTGTTTTGAGGTCCTCCCCCACACCTGTGACCCTAAGTACAGAGCCTCTGGCATCCTTACCATACACTTAGTGGTGTTTCAAGTAGCCCAGCCCCCTGATCTATGCCAGCACCCAGCAGCTACATGTTCCCAAGTGGGAGTCCCAGGAATTCCTAAGACAGCAATGTCATTCTAGGCAAGGCCCTGGCATAGCTCTGATCACCTTCAGTACCTAATTGACCAGGCGTTGGAAAGGTAGACCGGGGCAGTCTTCATCCCAAATGGCATCACCAAAAACTCCATAGAGGCCAACTTGGGTGAGGAATGCTGATTCTCCTAGCCTCCAGGGTCAGTGGGATTTGCCAATAGACTTTGCTCAAATCCAATAGTGTCAGATACTTTGCCCCCGCGAGTTCATCCAGTACCTTATCCATGCGGGCATGGGGTAGGCATCGACACGTACCAGGTTGAGCAAGCGGTAGTCCAACAAACCGGGTGGTCTTGTCCTTCTTCGGACTAGAACTACCGGGCTTGCCCAGGACTTTGGGACGGAGTAATTAACCCTAGGGTCCAGCATCGTCTCTATATCCCTTTCCATATGGTCTTGAACCTTGCTGGACACCCTATACGTGCTTATGCAGGTCTGCAGATCCCTCGGTGCACTGGGTGTTTGTGAGATTTGGTGTCCCTGGCATGACAGTGAAGATTGTGGTTCCATGTTATTATACTTAGCTAGCATGTCACCGGCTTCTACCTGCTGTGGCCCTACTCTACCTGCTCCAAAGCAGTGTTTCCATTTCCTGCCAGCTCCCCTAGGAGATAGGCAGACATTGGCTCGCGATCTTCCAGCAGTGGGCTAATGGCCATTACTGCTCCTATACTCGGGATCTCGGTAATTCTGTCAGCTATTGACGTATATGGTCTGATCCTCTCAGGCTCTACATGTACAGTCCGTTGTACTCATTCCCTTTCAGATGACCGGGTACGGTCCTGTACAGGCAATCACCATCAACCTTGTTCTCCAGAGGGTGGGTTTGAGAACAAAGAACACCTCTGTCCTGGGATTGAATTCTCCTCTCTACCGGTCATTCGGTCATAGCCATTGCTTTTTGCTTGATCTGAGTGGCCCTGGGTGGTCCTGGGCCACCCCCTGAGCAGCTCTAACAGATCTCGGAGATCTATACATACTGATCACTGGAAGCATCAGTACATAGCACTCCCCTTCCCATCCCTCACGGAATAGTCCAGAGTCCACGTACCATGCGTGCATATAGTAGCTGAGGGGGAGAGCCTGTGATTCCTGTGGGAACTCTCGGTTAGGCAAACAGCAAGTGCTTGTAATGAAGTCTCTGCTCTCCAGTCTTTCTTTCCCCTCCGGCCTCATATAAGGTCCGAAGCATCTGCTAGTCAGGGTCGTTAAACCTCTCACATAATACCGTTTGTCTGGGATGGTAAAGGGGTTGTGCGCTGGTGCTGTTACACCGCATCATCCAGAGACAATGTAACAGTTCACTCATGAACTGCGGACCCTGATCGGTTAGGACTCATAGGAAACCTAACCCTAGAAAAATGTTCCAGCAAAGCTGCTGGCACTTCTTGGCATCTTGGTGCAGCGCTACCGCCTCGGGTAGCAGGTGGCAAAATCCACCACCATGAGGATTGTACGCTTCCCTGACCTGCTAGGTAATCAATAAGGATCCTACAAGTCCATCGTCTACTTTCTGGAAGGTTCCCTATTATCGGTTAGGGTTTCAGAGTGCTCTTACCACGGTCACCCGCTTCACATCGTCGCTGGCAGGGCTAAGAGCGGCAGAAGGCCCAAGTCTCGAGATGCCCCAGGCCAGTAGTAATGCTTGTAATAACCGGATCGCATTCTGGACCCCCTGATGACCCGCTAACGGAATAGAGTGAGCTACCCGTAACAGTGCTGTCGGTACCCTTGGGGCCACTACTAGCTGTGCCTTACCGTCAATCCTCTCTATCCCTGGGTTCCATTCCTTTCTATACAGGATTCCCTTACCAAGGCAGTGCTCAGTTGCCTTCCCTGCCCGAGTTTGGACGCTGAATCTCACGCCGTCCAGGGTTAGGTCCTGTCTTCACTTCCTCCCTCCTAAACTGGGCTCATAATTCTGGCCACCCCCCAGTCATGTCATTGTCATTGTCAGAGAATGGTGAAGGTTGAGGGAACAGTATGTCACTCTTTTTGTTCGCAACTGATCCTGGCTGTACTCCCCGCGTCCTCCTGCGCCCTTCCGCTAACGTTGGTCCCAAAGGCGGGGGACGGCGCCACGCCATTGCTGGCTGTCTGGCTCCGGGTAACCGCCGCACTGCAGCGGGCTGGGCACTTGGTCCATAGGTGCAGGTCACGGGTCCCAGATTGTTTGCAAGAATAACATCGGCATCCAAACCGGTAAAAAACCCCTACCTCTCCGCACACCCTTGGCCTCCTACTCCAATCCAAAAAGTATTCTGGCCACTTGCATGAAACGTTGGCTCTCCGTCGTCCCAAAGTGATCTGTATATCCCAGGGGCCTTGGAGCAATTCCTCTGGCCAGGACCTATCAGGTCCGGACCAGGGTCACTGGCAGCTTCCTGATCCAGCAATCATCCGACTGCTTCTGCGTCCACGACTGTGAACCGGGGTGAATGTCTGCTCTCTGGCCGGTCCGTGCTGCTGCGCGGTCCGCGCTGAGAGTCCTCCGCTCCGCTGTAGACCCCGATGTAACCGGGCACGGTGTTGCTGGACGTCAGCTGGGAGTTGGTCCATGACCGGCGAGATTTGTGGAGCTGCACGGGAAAGGTCATCTTCCTCAGTCCTGCTATCTCTCGCATACCTCGCCCGCTTGTTGCACTTGCTCGATCCCCGCTTCTCGCCTCTTCGCAGCTGGGGTGCGTTGCCCCTGGAGGGTCCGCCAGAACGCAGGGGGGTTTCTGGGCAATCTGGTCCTGATTACCAGCGCGGTTGGCAGTTGTAGCACCGGCGCATCGTGCCGAGCTCCCCTGCCTTCGATGGACTGCTGCCCCGCAGTGGCCTCTGAATCCAGTGGGGGGTATGGCAGACTTTTGGGCCGGTGCTGCCACCACACGCCTTGTAGTACCCTGCTACTAACACAAAGGGACAGAGCTGTGTCTTTGTGTGGTGTTTGGGACACTTTCCGTTTATGGCAGCCACCTTGTGGCGAGTGGCCTTACATCCCCCCCCAATGGCATAGGCCCAAAATATTTTGATAGAGGGCTTTTCCCAGGGCCATTTTTTTGTATTGGCAGTGAGCCTGTCTTATTAAGGACGGTTAGAATGCCTAACCCTTTTATATGGAACTGCCAATGCATTGATAGATGAAGATGTCATCCAAGTAGGACCAGACATATGCCCTATGGGTTCGTAACCCTTGTTCATGTCCACCTGTACACGCTTTTTAGCCTCCTATCAAGCTGGTTGTCAGCGTCGTCTCCAGCTTACTTCCGATTCAAAGTATCTTAACTGGGTTAACCTCTGACATGCTGAGAAGCACTCAGATGTATGTTCCCAGGCATAAGTACCTGTTCACTTTCACCTTGTCACAGTAAGTGTCATGAACAGTAAATACCCATTCAGCCTGCTCTGTTTACCCTCACCCCCTTTTCCTTGACAGTCTGCTGCTAGCTGTATTTGATGTTACTTCTGCATTGTCACTCCCAGTGCAGAGATGAAGTGGATTACATTAGTTGTCTTTTTTCCTTCCGTCTGTCCAAAGCACACCCTGGTTTGCCCTGGCAACATCTCAGTCCTCCAGTTAATGATGGCTTTCCATTCCCCCTGTCCCTGCTGACATTAAGTTTATGCCTGACCCCTATCCCGTGGTGTCACAAGAAGTACCCACTGTTTTACTTCCTGCGACATTGGCAAAGTTGAGTACATTTATGTTACACCCCATGCAAGGTGCCAATTCTTTTCAGTTCCATTAATATCAAGGCATCCACCAGATATACACCTTTCCAACACAAACATCTAACCACAGAGCCTGTTTTTTATTGCTGTTGTCCTAATAAAGTGAGAAAAATATACAGGACTTGTTTGTGCTATGGAAAGAGGCTAGTGAAGCTAGCTTGGTTCATTCATACCTAGCAGACATGACCACCTGGATTCCAGAATAGTAAGACATTCCAAACCATGTATTTGAAGTTAATGCAAGTAGTTACTAGCTAACAATACATTAATCCTGTGATCTCAGATATCAAGTCGATTATTAACAAATCTAAATTATTCGCGTTACCTCAAGGAAAATAACGTCTGTTACTGATTTGGTAACGGGAATAGTTGTAGTAAACGGAGCTCTGTGCGGGTCCTATCTAAACTGTAATCAGACAATAAGGATAGAAAGCCCCAAAAACCCCTCTAACATATCCTTACGGTAATGGTCTAGGGCCTATATGTTGTATGTTATCCTTCTTTTTCTCATACCATTCTTTACCCACAGTTACATAGCTACATTAGTAAGAGATGAGGTGAAAAAGACCATGTCCATCAAGTTCAACCTAGGTAAATCATAGACAAAGATACTTTTTCCTAAATTTGTATTACAGCTATTTGATACAAAAAAAAACCCCTAGTGAAATAATCACCAATGCTGTCTCATAAGGGGGAATTGTAATTCCTTCCTGGCTCCAAATGGGCTATATAGGTTTTGTCCCAGATCAACCATCCTTCCCATATTTACTGCTTTGGTATACTCCTGTATACCTTAAACTTTCTAAAAAGATGTCCACCTTGTGGAAGATATCTATGTATCTGCCATGCACAGTCTCCCAGGTAATGAATTACACATTTAATTCACCTTGCTCTACAGAACACTTTCCTTGTGTTGTCGCGGTGAATCTCCTTTCCTCCAACTAAGAGATAACCTGTTTTCCGGTTTACTGCCCTTGGGGATGAATAGTTCTTTTGAAAGCTCCTTGTATTGTCCCCGAATATATTTGTCCTAGTCAACATAATCCTCTCTTAACGCCTATCTATTAAGTAAGTCATTAATTGCTTAGCCTCTACCTCATAAGTCAATTTTCCATTCTCTTTATTAGTTTGATTTCTCTTCTTGCCCTAGTTCTATTTCCCATAAGTTTTGTGCTCCATATTCACAGGGTGGTCTTACTATGCTTAATACAGAGGCATAATTAATGCTTATTTCCTTCCATCCATTCCCTGTTTAATAGGAAAGATTCTTAGTTCGGCTTTGAAGCTACGCATGGAATTGGGGTACTGTTGATAACCTACTGTTTACAAGCATCTCCTAAATACTTTCCATCATGTAATCACCTAATTTTTGCCCCATTTAATTTATAGCGCAAGTTAGTTATTCTTGTTCCACATGCATAACCTTACATTAATCTGACTCCATCTGCACTTCTACCCAGCCCACTTTCCAGTCTACTCCAAGCCTTCTGGATGAAATTTCACAACAACACCTGCTCTGATGTTTAGTACCTTAACAGAATTTAGGGTCTTCAGCAAAGATGGGGACTTTTGCTCTCTATGCCAACCTCAAGGTCTTAATAAACTAGTTAAAAGCAGGGTCCCAGTACCGATCTTTGAGTACTGTACTCCCTCACGACTTCAGCCGCACCTGAAAAAGTTTCAATTTATGACACTCTCTTTGTATGTCCCTTCACACGTTTTCAATCCAGATGACATATTTTTAACTGATTCCAATTTTCTTTATTTTGTGCACTAACTCTTGTGTGGAACCGTACAAAAGCCTTTGCAAAATCTAAGTAGATCACATCAACTGCATTAACCCGGTCTAAAATTCCTACTTCAGCCTCAAAAAACAACTAATCATTTCATTAGCACGACCAGCCTTCATTAATCCATGCTATTACTAATTATTTGATTATCAAGTAGGTAATCTGAATATTAACCCCATACTAACCTTCAGGTTAGTTTCCCACTATTGAATGTCAGACTATCAGGTCTGTAATTCCCTGGGTGTATCTGAGCTCCCTTAAAAATATAGGCACTACGTTTGCTTAGCCAAATTGTGTACTGAGCCGTAGAAAGGCGTCCTTGAATGAATTAAAGTAATGGTTTGGCAATACTGAAATTACACTCCTTGAGAACTCTTGGGTGTAGCCATTGGGCCAGGTGCCGTTATTTACTTTGGCATTTATCAAGTCCACCTAGAACTTCTTTTCCTCAGAATGAAAATTAATCATTGTGAGCACATTCACATGTCTAGACAGGTCTGTGTCCTTGTGTTTCACACACCATTAATCACCTAGCTTCAGTAGCAAGTTAACCAATTAGTTGCTCTAATAGGGACTTTTTTCTGTTGGTACAGTACTATTATTGCAATTGAGTTCCCCCTAGAAATACAGAGGGCAAATGTTTGTTAATACCTACCCTGTTTTTCTTAGCTCCAATAATTGCCTACCTTCTTACACTGATAGGGTCCTTATTTTATTTCTCAATGTTTGTTATACGGTACTGAATAAGTTTGTCTTACTTTCTGTTGCAATACCGGTTTTTATTTCAATGTTGCTAATCGATTGCCCGTTTGCAACTTTGTTACATTCTTATCATTCTGATAGAGCCTCCATCCCTTCTATACTATAAGAATCAAAATGCTGTCATGTCTTTTCATTTCCTTCCTAACTGTTTATTTAGCAGTGGTTTAGACTTGTTTCTTTTATTTTATCGACCTTATCTTCTAATTTTCCCTGCAAAAACCTCATCCAAGTTTTCCTTGATAACTTATTCCTTCATTTATTAAAATCTGCTTCTCAAATCTAAAGTGGCCTATTCTATAGACGTGACTTTTTTTGTGGGGGGGGCGGGGGGTAGGCTTGGGGGTGGGGGGGAGGTGGGAGGGGGGGGGGGGGGGGGGGGGGGGGGGAGGGGGGGGGGGGGGGGGGGGGGGGGGGGGCGGGGGGGGGGGGGGGGGGGGGGGGGGGGGGGGGGGGGGGGGGGGTGGGGGGGTTTTTTTTCTTTTTTTTTTTTTTCGGCCAAAATGCCTACTGCTATTCTTGTAAGCTCGATAAGGTGGTCGATAAAGAACATAATCGTCAATTTTTTCAGCCTTCCAAAAAACATCGCCAGGTGAGCGGTGCAATGGAAATATAAGCCACTTTTCGCAGGCTTATGAACACTACTTCTATAGCCTCACTAGTTTTACACAGCGGCTAATTCGCGCTCTTAAAAAGGGGAGAAACCCTGGCAATGAATAAGGAACGAGAGATATATGAAGCTTTAATGGTATACCAAGTTCCTAAAGAATTGAATTGCAGTTAAAACAAAACATTTTATTAAAAAATGATATAATAAGTACAATTGATAAACTCCTACCAAGACGTCACACACACTATTCAGATGAAAGAAAACAAAAAAAAAAAAACGAAAAGAATCCTAGTCTTGATTAAGCTTTACATCAACCGCACTACACCAATACACAATGTAATTATATAAATATATACAATTAAATTGACGAATTGCACTTGGCTTAGTGTAATTGAATGAAAAAACACTAGGTTGTACAAAGTGGTTGATTTTCCCAAATATCCGCTGCCTCAACGGAGTATTATTTACTTATAACTAAAACCTTGGCCCATTATAAAAAAAAAACTTCTGACATATAAGTCCCTTTGTTGAAGGAAATTTTTTGACAAACTTTTATGGATATATCACAAACTAAGTTGATGTGTGGGCAGCCTAGAGTTTTTTTGATAATTGTATTATTCTTGCAAGGTTTATACCTTGTTGTGAGTATGGGAGTTGGTTTCACTCAGAGAGTATATGATATGTCTTTATTGCTGCTGAATGATCTTTAATACCCCAATCTGAGTAAATTGGTTTTTTTAAAGTGCATGTTGCTGTATATGCTATATCTGGAGTGTTGTGTGCCGGTACAAAATTTACACACGTCTTACTCACAGACTCCGATTGTAGGTTGAAATCCATCTTCACTGCCTCACCGTCCCATGTTGACATTGGAACGGAAGTGCTCACCACCAAACAGAGATGTGCACCGCGGAAGCCGAGGTGCAGATAGATAGATAACGCCATCACGAACCGCATGGCCGAGTCTGGAGGTGATTGGGCGAAGTAAGCCGGGGGTCGGGTGGAGAGTAAGGATAGATCAAGATACTTGTCGAGGTCACGGGTTGGAGAGGTGCGGAATCGTTGGCAGGTACTTTAGCAGCCATGGTCAGGATTTCAGAGATGAGGATAGTCGTGTACGTTGCCGAGTTGGGTTGGAGAGGTATGGATCGCGTTGGTAGCTGGGGTCGAGTTTAGAAACGGAGTCCAGAGATAGCCGGGGTCAGGAACAGAGTAGGTAGGAACCAGATTCAGACAAGACTGTGGAGGCAAGGGTAGCAGTGACACTTCGAAACAACAAAGGTTTAGACTCAGCCGATTTGCCAGTGGGCCGGCTAAGCATATTGAGAGAGGAACCAATTAACAACAGACAGAGTGGAGGAGCGTCTCAGTGCAGGCTGTGTGATTGCTGTAGTGGTGCAGAGACAGGTGTGGGAAGGATTGCTGATAAGATAGATGATGCGGGACATGCGGCTTCACGTGCGTGCGCCGCGTGCGCGATGACGCACCATGTGGTCGCAACTTGGAGGCTGGCCAGGAGCATTCTGCATTTACACTCCAGCTGATGCGCATGCGCCCGTACTACGGGTGGCTAGGGGTGGGACGGCCCAGATGACGTGTTGCAGAAGGCAGAGGAAGCTGAGCAACCCGTTCGCGGGCCAGGGTAAGCAGGGAGAGGGGACGAGGGCGGCATGACTCACGGATCCTTAGAAGCATTCAGATCTGCTCATGAAAAACAGATAGTACTTTTCGCAGTGTCCGTTGAGTGTGTCCAATGCTTGTTTGTTACCTCTTCTGGCACTTTGTTGAACCTCACGATCCGTAGAAAGCGTTGTAAAGCAATCTTTGTATAAACTCTGCTTCTTCTGGAACTCCGATCCGCTGCAGTCGTCCTAGCAGAGGCACAGCAGATACGCATGTTGCTTCCTCCTCACCGGTCTGGTTTGGCACCAAGACAGGGTAAGGGGTGTATGTATAGGTGTTGTCGTACGGGTGCTCACAAGGCAAGGTATCTCACCCTATGCATTTCACCAGCTTTGGCTTCCTCAGGGTGAAACACGTAGGGGTGAGATACCAATGCCTTGTGAGCACCCATAGAGACATTAAATGCATAGGAGTACCGGCACCCCATAAGAGCCAGTATCTCAGGAAGCAGGGGGTCCCGGACCTGAAATCAATTGTGTTCTGCTCCTGAACCCCCTGCTCACATACCACTAGTATTCAAAATTGGATTTAAACCCTGCGAGCTCGTGACGTGATATGTGCAGTGAGAGCGTCTCTCTCTGTGCAGCTCTCTCTTGCAGCTGGAACAAATCACCGGGTGACCCCTTTGAGAGGGCGTTCACCACATTGCTGGCTACTCGCCCGTTTTGGAATTTTGCTATTACAGGTAAATTAGAGGGACGGGGAGGTTAATTCCCACTTGTGCTGCTAACCAGAGAGGCAATGTTTGATCATGGTATAAAAATATAACATCTTCATAGCATAGGAAAGTTCATAAGACTCGGATTCCAGATAGTCCAATGTTAAACACACTCCCCTAGATTATGCCACTAGCCATGTAGGTAAGTCTATGTGGTGGTCTAGGTAACCGTGTGTAGGACTGATCACATAAATGAAGTAAATGGATTACTCCTGCTGACCTTGGGGATATCCTGGTCCTGTCCTGCGTGCTCCTACCAAGAAACAATTCAGAGAGTACAGGGAAAACGGCGGTGCACTCTGCTGCTGCTGCTGAAGATTGGAAACACAAACTGCAAACCACAAAAATCCTAGGTGCAAAAATTTATTTTAGGGCATGTAACAGCCAAAAAGAAACACTCTGACACGTTTCACGTGGTATCCCACGCTTCAAGACGTGGGATACCACGTGAACGCGTTAGAGTGTTCTTTTTGGTGTACTATGCCCTAAAATAAATTTTTGCACCTAGATATTTTGTGGTTTGCAGTTTGTGGTTTCCAATCTTCAGCAGCAGCAGCAGATGCACCGCGTTTTCCCTGTACTATCACAGGTAATCAAGGCTTTCTGAATACCATGATAGCAACTCACAAAACTGGTGGCTTTACCGGCCCAGAGATTTTTTTTATGAAGCCTTACATAATAGGCCACAAAGTCTTTGTGAACCCATACAAATGTTTTTTTATACTTTATTTAAAATCAGACAATGTTATGATTCACTGTTTCTCAAATGTCCCAACTTGAATATTTGTTAGTTACTTCTACATTGTTTCATATTACAAATCCGTTGCCCCTCTCCTGGTTGGTTCCTAAACAATTTGGTAATGTTATAGTCTTTAGACCCCAAAAAAAATGTTTCCTTTAGTGTAATGCTAATTCAGTTGCCTAGTCTATGAGGCCTATTCTAGTAGTTGATAAGTGACTTATCGAGCATTTTGGGCGCTTCTCGAAAGAGTTGGCAAGTTGTAGCTATTCAGAAAGTTCGATAACATGGCCAAACTCATCTGAGAGTGCTTCTCCCCGGTCGCGGTTAGCGCTCCCTGCACAGACAACTATGCGGGAGCTCAAAAAAATGCTAAAACCCAATTTATTTCAATATTGAGCAATCTCCGGATTCACATCACAGCTGCAACTCGCAAGCAACTCGCAGGTTCTGATTCGCCATCTCAAGGGTGGTGAGATGGATCCGCAATGTGGTCTGAAGAAATTTGATTTCTGCATCGGATTGAAGCCGGGAGTCCGTAGCTGTCCCGCATTAATATCAGCTCTGGAGACCACCTGCTTCATACTATGTAATAAAAACTTACATTCACGCAGCTTCATTACCTTAGGGCTAACGCTAGGGGTATGAAGGGTTACATACCAGTGCCCAGTTTTATTGGGTAGAGGCGGCGGTGTGTGAATGTGGTCTTTAGCCCAGGGTGGGTGTTAGGCCAACCTGGAGGATTTGGGTGGAGTTAACTCCTCCATTCCCTAGCGGTTACTATCGCTAAGATAATGAAGCTTTTTTATTTGATTTAATATCAAGTAATTAAGCAGGGGGTTCCTGAGCTGGACCACATTAATTATGCTCTCGGACCCCCTGCTCTCGAGTACAGGCCCCGGTATGGGGGGATGCCGGTATCTCCTGTATTCATTAAATGTGCTGGTACACATGATGCGGAGATTTAACTTTTGTGGGGATACAGGCACCCTATACAGGGGCCTGTATATCAGGGAAGGCAGAGGGGCCTGCGACCTAAAGAATGCGGTTCAGTTCCGGAGACTCCCTGCCTTAATACTGTGTTATTAAAATTAATAAAAACAGTGAGACACTGTACAAGCTGTGCAGGCAGATGCAGCTCTCTGTGAGCTCTTACAGACCGCAGGCAGATAGTATGGGCAGTACATAGAAAAAGGCTGAGATAAGGACACTGCTATCCGAGGCGGTATTGGCATGTCCTAACCTCACGATTTCTGACTTGCGAACTATTTTCTGATATATGATAACACAAAGTTAGGCCATGAGGTGGAGACATGCCAAACTGTTCAATTGGGAAGTGATTTGATCGAAGCTACTAGAATAGGCCGATGTCTGGATAATAAAATCACCCATTATGCAAACATGACCAGCTTTGATGCCTTCTCATTTACAAAGTTTTTGGCTTCCTCAATCTCACAGATATTGGTGGTTTATAGCATATTCCCACAAACATTTTCTTATACTTTTACCTCCACTGCTAATTTCTATCCAACAAGGTCTCTACATTTCATCATTCCCTAAAACATCTTCCCTTATAATAGGTTTAGATCCAGTTGAACTATAAACATACTCCCACCATCTTGCGTTATGTTGTAATTGAATACATTTTGGTTTCAGTGATTTTATTTCTTCACAAGTAAAACCCATTAATTGTCCAAATGTGTTTATACATAGTTGGTTATCATAAAACTACAAAAGTGCGGATAGGTTTACAGTACCCACAGCTTCAGTCGTAGTTTCCAATTGACAGTGGCCCAAAAGGCACTATCACAGTTTAGAATAAACGCCCTACTCAGATCCCCTAAAGCTCCATTAAATCAGGGCACATTGTGTGCCATTACCTAAAACATAATGGATGTATTCTCCCTAAGGTTAACGCATAGCCACAACGCTAACGATATGTAAAAACAATGGATGTCTATATCTCATTAGTGTAAGATTAATGTACGTTAAGTTGGCACAACATCGCGTTCGAGTTCCATTAATGTGACGTTAAGATGTCTAGCTTACTCACACGAATATCATCCTAAAATAGGTGTTTAACAGGTGTTGAGCAAGAGGGGAATAAACAATGTAAATAACCGAGATGTTAGTTAAGAAGCAAAACTATATGGTTTTTTTTAATTTAAATAAATCTGTTCTGTGGAAATTAGATAATACTGTGCTGCATTTTTTTTTAACTACTAATGCCATTTGTAAGGATTTTCTATGTACTGATCATCCTTGGTTACACAGCAACCATTTAGAAAGTACATCCATTTCCTTTTTTGAAACCGGCTCTTACACGCACCATTTGAGATTTGCCCTTTGGCAACAAATTATCACAAAAAGATGTTTTGCTATATTCCAAACAGCAGCTGTCTATACTCTGAAAGTTGAACAATAATGTGTTACACTTAGTAATATAATGTTACATTTTAGCTGCAACATTTCACAGATTGCAGCACAAAGTCATTTTGGCCATTTTGTTAGGCACACAATCAGAATTTTTACTGAGTCATAACAGGAGCACCAACAATTGCCAGCTTAGGTATGTCATTTAACAGAGGTTCGTGGATTTGGCCTATGACTACTTTTTGCAATAGCATTTTTCAGCATTTTTACACTGTGCACTTTATTAAAATAGCCCTAAGTTGTTTATGGAGACCTGTGAAAATTTGGGTTAATTAAACTTTAAAATAGCATATGCATTTTTTTAATGAAATATTACATTTATGTGGACACTGACAATAAAATTAGTAAAACATAAGATGATTAATAATGTTATGATATATTACGAAGGAAAAGGTATATAGACTTGCTCCTATGGCCGTCCAGATCTGCAAATTTTTGTTACTGTGACATGGTTTGTTTGGTATAAATAATAAAACACCTCCCATTGTCTATTTTTCAGATGCAGAATCGCGATATTGATAGCTGTGAAACCAAATGAAAATCTGAAAAAACCCTGCAAAGGTAGTAATGTTCCCATGGTTTTATTTTATTCTTATAGTCCGGGGCAATCGTGAGCCGGAACCATCCCAGTAGGCAAAGGGGATTGTTGCCCGAAATTGCCCAAACGGCTGTCTAGATACTGTATATAGAGTACCCTCTTTAAAAAGGCAATCTAAGCCTAATCTGCAGTTCTTAAATGACCCATAAGGTAGCCAATTTTGATACATAACCTTAAGAAGCAATCGATGCCTTTTTTTATTTATTATTTTTTTAACATAGGATTGAGCAGTGGGTTTCCAGTGCGGAACCCATTCATTTCAGCTCCGGGTCCATCTGCTACCGGAATACTGACCTCCGTAGGGGGTGCTAGTAGCTGCTCCACTCAACTAGCAGGGATCATGTAATGGCAGCGTTTCAGGGCTCCACACCCTGTGGGCCATAGAAAAGCGTGATATCATCAGGTGAGGCTCCTATGGCCCAAGTGGTGCGGGAGCTTTAAACTTTGCCGAGATACCGGCCACCCTTTTTGGAGGTCTGCATATCGGGAAGAGGGGTCCTCGAAGCTGAAATGAATGGGGTATTTGATACAATTTCTATAGACGACAAACCCCAATTAAAGGGGCCTTTCAGATACAGTATAAAAAATTTATCTTCTGTCCCGATTACATATTTTACTGTGAAATGCTTCAGGAGATTCTGTATGAGAGATACTGATGTAAAACATTTGTGGACAAGAATTCTTTAGAGCAGCAGTCCCTACTGTACCTGGTCTAGGGTTCCCTAGGCAGGTCACAGTCCCCAAACCTCTGGGTTCCGGATATTTGTCTTTTTTTATCGGTGTGAGACACAAACAACAAATATTATGGCTGCGAAGTCACTATGTGGGAAGTCGCAACGTCATCTCCCAATGTCATTGTAGCTTTCTATTGACTCTGCTGAGCTAGGATGAACCAGGTGGGAATATATAAAACTGCCTATACCTCAGTAATCGGGTGCAGGGTCCAAGGGATTACAGACCGTGGATCAACTCCAAGGAACCCCCAGTTTAAATAACTTAAGATAAAAATAGGACCCCCCAAAAAAATATGAACATCCACAAAAAATTATTTGTCTGTACAGTTTTCAAGAGCAAGGAAGCCTTAAAAGAAATTTTATTTATTTGTAACATTTCAGTGACTTAAAAGCAACTTCAGAGTTTTTGGAAAAATACAAAAGTTTATTATGAATGAAATGCACTCTAGATCCAATAAATCGACCAAAAATGCCTTGCTATGTTTTGTTGCTGTGTTTTTACTGTGGAAAATGCCAGAATTAAGTTGGGTATTCATTTATTTATTGTCTAATTAATATCATAGCTTGCTACAACACTAAATTGTACTGCTCATAGTTTCTTCAAGTTGTAACTAACAGAAATTGGTTATTTTATAATTGTGCTCTATTTGATGTTTGCAACAAGTGCCCCTTTTCGGCATCCACACAAAATAATACACTTTACACCAATCTAGAAGTATGTTTCAACTCATGCATTGCTTTGTAATGTGGAACAATAGCATCATTTTGTTATGATACACTACTAGTTCATCAGACTATGGCCTTTACCAATGTTCAGATACGCTAATGAGCAAAAACAGAACCTGGTCCATGAAGTTTTTATGGCAGGCTGGGCAAATAAAATGGGTCTTGTAATGGAATTTGCAATATTCCATTTAATTTATTATTATATGTAGGTATATAGCACACCACAAACACACACACCACACACACACACACACACACACACACACACACACACACACACACACACACACACACACACACACACACACACACACACACACACACACACACACCACACAACCAACACCACAC